>JAXGGA010005535.1:0-77393 GCA_038373865.1 Uloborus plumipes
CTCTTACTAGGAAAGTACTCGATCATGAAATCATGATTTTTTTAATGAGTATTAATCGAAGGAGCATTGAAAAACATGTTTCTTGACGCATGCGTTTTTGCCCTCGCGACTCCGTTATCGAAATATAAGGCCCTAAAGTCAGTTGAAGTTTTTTGAAAAACCGCCAATTTTAACGAGTTATAATGAAATTGGGAAGGTGTGTCTCGATTTCCCTATTTGCGTCTAACGAGAAACCTAATTCCCACTGTTGGTCATCTGCAAAGCTTGTGAAAGACGGCTTTACAATAATCTTTAACTTTACTTGCGTGTGTTAAAAGCCAAAAGCTACTATCAAGCCTATGACGTGGAAAGCAGAGAGCTTTTTAAAGATCAAAAACAACTTTAAACAACATCAAAATTAATTTTATCTTATTATTTGCCATAAAAGCCGGACCCTTGTTTAAGGGGGCCCAGAAGGTGACAACTGAACCTCCTGGGTTCGGAATTATGCTAATTATTTGACTAAAATTGAACGAAAACATGTTTAAATCTGAAATTCAAATACTAGAACGAGGTGTCCTTGCCGAGATCTTTCAAAAAAAAAAAAAAAAAAAACAAAACAAAAGTGCCCAAATAGGACTGTTCACGCAAAAGTTATTAAGGACGGAGCTCGGGAAAAGGGTAGGGGGGTTGCAGTTTTTTTTTTTTGAATTGCTCAAAATTGAATAAATATTTGTTCAAATAAAAAACTAAGCAGGAATGAGGTGTTTTCTCTGAGACATTTCGAAAAAAACAAATTTCTAGATTGAATCGGACTTGCTCCCTTCGAAAGTTATAAGGAAGGACAGCGAAAAAAAATCGAAAATTCGAAATTGAATGAAATATTATTTAAATCAAAAAGTCGATAAATATATATATATATATTCTATTTGGACTATGCACTCAGAAGTTATTGCGGGGGGTTGGGGGGCGGCAGAAGAACTGACTAATGGACAGACTGATAGGTACACAGTTTCCACAGCTCAAAACCCAACTATTTTAAATTCCTCTGTGGGTATTTAATTCCTTTTATTAAGTTGTGCTTTTTCTAGGAAAAGCAAAGCGAAATCTAGATTGTTATAATGGAAATACACGAAAACCAACCCTAGGAGATCAGCGCCACAAGCGGCGACAACGGTAACTTCGCCCTGTACGAGTTTTCCTTTGTTCTCCGGCGCGTCTGGCTAGCCGCTTAATGATCGCAGGTAGCCATGGACAAGCTGAAAATATGCTTTGCTTTAAAAGTTACCTATTTAACTAATTAAAATTAATTTTCATTAACATAGAAATAATTCCAGGTAAAGTAATTCTTAACACCAATTTATTGGATAACTTTGTAGCACGTTTCTCTTGCGAAAAAGGTTTGGCAAATATACATCTAAAACAAAGTTAGCGTCCTTTTCTGTTTACCTCATTAGACCATTTTTTTAACGATTTTTACAGAAAATGACAAACAACCTTCTAAATGCATGGAGAGTTAATGTAATGAATGCAGGACAAACAAGCTGCTTCCTTTTACAGTTTTGTTAGCAAAGCGATTTCCTGTTCGAAACCAACTCTGGTAATCGAATTTCGCAAAAGCAATTGTTTCTTCCGTGTAATTCTTACTTATCTTTTTATCTCTTGTTGGTCTCTTCACGTGCTCTTCAGGGGTTTGGGACAGAAGTTTCGTGTCCTGTGTATTCAAGAAAGTCAGTTATTCATGTTTTATTTGCTTGTTTTAGCTGTAGAGCATTTTGTGTTTGACTAATTTGTATGTTTCTTTTCCGTTCACTCGCCACGTATTTCTAAAGATCTTAGACCTTTTTTTTAACTTCTTAAAATGTTTAGTTAATATAAAATACTTCGTAACAGTAAACGATCTTTTTTTATTTTTTTAAATTTAGTGCAGTGCAAAAATGTGCATAGTCGTATTGTTACTGTTTGATTTATTAGCAGAAAATGATAGTCTAGCAGTTCCAGTTTGAAGTTTTGCTAACAGAAAAAAAAAAACTTTTATACAGTGGGTCTTTTGCGTCAATAGCCAGCAAAATAAGCTTTAAAATGACGAGTAAATCATGGAGTTTAAAGAAGTAAGGAAGTTCTCGATTGGTAACAGAAAACAGGCTAGAGAAATATACGAGGGTTGTTGTTTTTTCAAGGTCCGATAAGCTATAAAATAAAAATGGATGAATATACCAAAAGTACTTTATTAAAAGTAATGTACAATGTAGATGTCTTCTCTACATAATCATCTTGACGATTGAAGCATTTATTATATCTGTAAACAGGCTTTATAATGCCCTCCTCGTGAAATTGGAAACGCAATGTCTTTCCAGACCCCAAAACAAGCAAAGACGCCTTCTGACTTCTGATCCATAGCAATGCCCGTCCTCATAACGCTCTTGTAACTCAACGGCTCTTTCAGAAATTTCAATGGGACGTTTTTGAACACCCACCATTTAGTCCTGACAGAGCGCCAAATGACTTATCTGTTCCCTGAAGTGAAACAGGGTTTGGAGACCCCTGATTGAGCTCTGGAAAAGCATTGTGCCTCCAAAGTGACGTGGAACTCAAAAGACACCGTCCAACCTCTTTTCCAATCATTGGAGGAAACATTTCACGCGGAGGATATTATGAAGTTTAATCACAGGTGTAACAAATGCTTCAATCATCAAGGTGATTATGTGGATAAGAAACCTACCTTCTACATTACTTTAGATTATAAAGTATTTTTTGTATGGTCATCCGTTTTTATTTTATAGCCTATCGGACCTTGAGAAAAAATAAGATAATATATAATAAGATAGTATCGTATATCATCGTATATAATAAGATGGAAGACGTTTAAATAACTAGCAATCTAAAGACAATCTTGGGACATAGTTTCGACGTAAAAAATATTTGGCCTCGGCCACCCGTTATTGAAATATAGGGTCTTAAAGTCTGAAAAACTTTTAAAAATAATTACATTTAAATATTCGGCAAGAAATTGATCGCGCTTTTTTTACCGTTTACATGTGCAGGACAAGTAAAACTAGACCACGGAGAGCTGGCGGGTAGACATGAAGCGAAAACGAACCATTTCGTTTTGAAATAGGTTGGATCTGAAAGAAAGCGCTAGCAGTGAGGTCGCGCATTGTCTGTAATCGAACCTATTTCAAAATGAAATGGTCCGTTTCTGCTTCCAGTCCATCTGTCATCTCTCCGTGGTCTAACTTTATCATGTGAAATATATCTGCCATTACTCACTGAAACTCGCTAAGTTTGACAAAATTAAAAAAAAAAAAATTGGCAGACTTTAAGAGCTCATAATGCGATAACAGGATCTAGAGTGCAAATACTTTGTGTCCAGAAGCTTGTTCTACAATGTTATTTCTATTACCACTTATTTAGATATTTCTCTTATTATACAATCTTATAATTTCCTGGTAGGAACACAGGGTTATTGTTTTGAGTTCAATTGCATAAATACATTTTTTATCGAAACTGAAATATTTAAAAATAATTCATAGCAAAACATAATACATTAGAAAAAACAATTTTCTTTTCCTCAAAAAGTCAATGTTTTTAATTATTATTATAAGAGTTTTAACTTTAAGTTTCCCTCAGCGTAAATCGATTGAACTAATAATGAACCTTAAAAAAGTGATACATTTTATTTTCCATTAAATGATCGCTCAGCATTGTCATTTCTTTCTTTGAATAATGTCATGTCAGAAATACAAAAAGCTCAAAAGCACAAAAGTTGACACTTGCCATCCATTTCTTTTTCTCTCTAAGCATAAACAATATTCTCTATCAACGCAGCTATTATCCAGAAATCCATGCAAAATACATATTTTTCTCGACCTCGGGGAAAATGTCAATTGGGAACGAGACCTATTAAATATATTATTGTGTTTTGCTTTCACCAATTTGTCTAAAAAGCCCTCATGTCTAAGCACAATTCCCTCGTAGAATAAAAAATAGTTTTTTTCAAGGCATGAAAAAGAAAGATTTGATTCTAATCTGGAAGCACCAATTTTATTGATTTTTATTTTAATGCAAAAAAAGCAAGAACTAAAAAACAATGTATACTAAATGCTTGTGAAAGAATGCAAGCTATGCACAAAAAACTTTAACTAAATTTGCGTAAATGTTAATTTGATTTAATACAAAATGATAAGGTTAGGGTAATTGTTTTTTTACCTCACAGTGTTTTTTAAGGACTTTTTTCTTCACCATTTTTTTTTCTCATTTTACATTAAAGTTTAATAAAATCTGTTCTTTTTCGTATTTTATATACGTTGAGAATTATTTAGAAAAAAAGTATTTACAAAGGTATATCGTAATTTGGAAAATTATAGTTAGTGTTGCGCAAAAGATGTTATTTTTAAGCTTTGCTATAAATAAAACAAAACTTCTTATGGTAAAATTTATTTCTATCATTTACACCTTTTCAGAGGTTTGTAGCAGCATTATTAGTTTATTTGAAACATCAAGACATGATTTTATTCTTTAAATACATACAGGATATTTACATTTTAATAATGTAATAAAAAATATTCGTTTTGTTTCGATTGTATGCCACCACTTTAGTTTTTATTCAATTAATATTTTTCCCCATTTTGAAATATTTTTTATTCTCTTTCGTACTTCATTATCTTTATGTTCTATTCATTTATTTTTGGTGAAAAGTACCAAAACTACTGTAAAACAAACGTCTGGTAGTTTCAAGTTATTTAAAGCATCATCAAGAGCGGAGAGACGGCAATCTATTGGCACTATTGTAGCGAATTGGTACTGTATTAACACGTATATCAATGTATACCAAACAGCCGCAGGCGGGCTGCACAAGAAGCCTGCGGTGGTGGGATTATTATTACAAGTAAAGGAAAAGAAAATACAAGTTTTTCTTTCCTTACAAATATAATAAATTCATAAGGAAGTGCAATCGGTTAGCTTATAATATAAAGAAAGGAAATTAAACTTCATGAGCGTAAAATCTATTTATTATTTTTTTTTTAATCTATTTTATACTTTTGCATATTTTTTTTGACTTGTATCCATTTAACTCGAATAATAGTAACTCTCTAATATTTAAAAGCTTAAATACAACATTGAAAAGCACAAATGCACATGAATACTTCAAGGCAGTATTTGTGAGCATTTGTACTTTTCAACGTTGTATTTATGCTACTATGTTTATGCACAAAGGTATCAAAATCTATGTCTCATATTTGTCTCATTTCACCACGGTACACGACAGTACATTTGAAATGTACTGTCGAGTAAATTGTAAATTCGAGTTTGTTACATCACTGTTCAAATTTTGAGCGAAATGTCTTCTCAACTTTGAGGAAAAAAAATTCTCTCACTCTTTTTTATTTTTCATACCACTCGAAAACTCGAATTTTTTAACGTAAGATGCAAGTTGATTAAAACGCCCGTATTTGATGTAGTAAAATAATGAAGTCTTCGCTTTCTAATTATTTGTTTTTGTGTCAGTGTTGCTACACTTGCCCCGTGCAACTTCTTTGGGGAGGGGAAAATTCACTCTATTCTTATAATTTTTCGTTAGAACTCGATACAAAAATTTGAAGAAAACTGGATAGTAGCTAGTTTCAAGATTTGTGGCTATTAGGAAAAAATCGATCCACCCGGAAAACCATCACTTTTATTAATCCCCGATGCAACAAGGAAGGTGGTTATAAGTTTGACACATTTGTGTATGTCTGTGGAGCTATGCATTACTCCTTCAATGGACTGACCAATTTTGATATGCAGGGTGGTTATAAATTAACAGGAGGTGTTTTGAGCCCTCTAGCTCGCGAACTACTGGGCGAAACATTGCCAAATTTCGTGAGCGTGCATATTAGACCATGGGATTTTGATTTCTGGAATAAATAAAAAAAAATTATTTGAAAAATCACCACTAGGGGGAAATTTGGCACTGTAAAAGTGTATTATTCTGATTATCGAAGAATTAATTGCTACTGACAAAATATGCATCCATTTTATTTGCAAAAATGACTTTTTTTGTCACAAATGTGGTTTGATATGATCGCCATTGTAAAGTTGTAAGAACTGCATACGATGCCAGACATTTTCTACGGCAGCTCATAACATATCAGAATGGATTTCTCAAACTTTTAAAATTATCATATCTTTTAAACTTGCGATATCAGAAATGTTTCTTTGATACACTACACTTTTCAGATATCCCCACAACCAAAAATCACATGGATTGAGATCGGGCGATCTTGGGGGCCATACCGTAGGAAATGAGCGGCTAATAATTCTGCTATCAGAGAAATGTTCCCGCAAAACACGCTGCACTCTAAGTCCGATGTGGGGTAGTGCACCATCCTGTATGAATATGGTTGAGTCGACACAGCCTCGTTACTGCAGTTGTGGAACTACGAAATTTTCTAGCATCTCAGCGTACCTATCAGCAGTAACGGTGCATGTAACTCGTCCACCCGCATGATTTTCCCCATAAAAGTAAGGACCAATGATAAAAGATGCAGTAAATCCACACCACACTAACTTTTGGCGAGTGAAGTGGTTTCTGCACATAAACATGCGGATTAGTTGCGGCCCGAATCCGGCAGTTGTGCGTGTTTGTACCACCGTTTAAATGAAAATGAGCTTCGTCACTCCATAGGATTTTCCACGGCCAAGTATCGTCGACTTGCATGCGATCTAGAAACTTTGAAGAAAAGTCCAGTCGGGCAACTGTATCCCGAGGAAGTAATTCCTGAGTGGAAGAAATTTTGTAAGGAAAAAATTTTAACATCTCACGTAAAATCTTCTACACTGTTGAGTAAGGATCAGCGTCTGCCGAGAAACTGCACGAACGCTACTTGTACCTTGCACATTCTCCATCTCCTATTCTCTAATAGCTTTTGCAACTTCGTCAACTTGTAGCTGATTAACCGTCTTGTATCCCTGGCCTGGTTGCTGGGCTAGAGATCCAGTCATGTCAAACCGCTTAATCATGTTTCTTAAATTTGTTATGGTCAGCGGGCCTTTTCTCAACTGCTTCACTCGCCGAAATTCTCGAAGAGTAACATTGGCATTTTCATCACGCTGATAGTAGATCTTCACTAACAAAGCGCTGTCCTGCATAGTTAAAGCCATCAAGAGGCAACTGCGCTCAGAATGATGAGAATGCTCCCAGTCAGTCATTTTATACAGATGATCGCTAAACGCAACGCGTTTATGCAAATTATTGCATTCTATTTGGTTAAATGGACCACGATTTTGTTCGTGGTGATTTTTTTTTAATAGAAAATTCTACGGCGATCATATTAAGCCTCATTTGCAAAGAATAATCATTTTTGCTTGGCGAAATTGATTAATACAGCATCATTTCACGTTTAATTCGCGATATTCCATGTAATACACTTTTACAGCGCCAAATTTCCCCCTGGTGATGATTTTTCAAACTAATTTTTTTCATTGCAGAAATAAAAATCCCATGGTCTAATATGCACGCTCACGAAATTTGTATATATATATATATATATATATATATATATATATATATATATATATATATATATATATGGTTGTCCAAATTAAACTTCCCCAACTCAGACGCCTGTGCAAGATGTTGTATGGGTCATAATGTGATGAAATTTTGAAAACAGACACTTCAGACCATGCGCTCGACATTTATTAAAGAAAAAAAATGGTAAAAAAAGTTGTCGATAGGTGGCGCTGTCGATTAACAAGCCATTCTACAGATGTTCTATATGTGTATCGTGGCTCTACACAACTCTTTCCATTCGTAAAGCAGTGTGTTCTACAGCTGAACACAGTTAGTCTACACTAATTCCAAGAACATGATCAATAATTGCGTTTTTAAGATGTGCCAAGGTTGTGGGGTGTTCTTGATAGACCAAATACCCCCCCTCCCTTTAAGAATTCCCAGATCAGGCGAGCGAGGAAGCCAAGCTGTTGGGAAGCAGTGGCTGATCACACGTGCATCGGTGAAAGTTGCCCGTAACATCTGTTAAATGCCACGAAGGATATGGGGAGGTGCACCATCCTGCATAAATATCGTATCCTGAAAACTGCCACGTTGTTGAAGTTCAGGATTAACAAACGTTGTCAACATGTCTTGGTTCCGTCTTCCTGTAATAGAGCAAGTTTTGTACCCTCATGAAGTCACCTTCAAAAAGAAAAAAAAAATAACACCCCACAACCTTAAACGCAATTAATGGTCATGTTCGTGGAATTAATGTGACTTTAGTAGAACACACTGCTTTACGAATGGAAAGAGTTGTGGAGAACCACTGTACTCATATAGAATATCTGTATAATGTCTTGTTAATCTGCAGCGCCACCTATCGGCGACTTTTTGTACTACTTTTTATTCAATAAATCTTGAGCGCATGGTCTGAAGTGTCAGTTTTCAAAATTTCATCCCATTATGACCCATACAATGTTCTGCACAGGCCTCTGAGTTGGGGAAGTTTAATTTGGACAACCTTGTATATATATATATATATATATATATATATATATATATATATATATATATATATATATATATATATATATATATATATATATATCTTTGTGCAAAAAGAGGTAGCGTTTTCTTTGTTAGGTCTCTCGTCTTCGTAAAACTTAAATTTACGGAGATATCAATTTAAAAACTCAAAAATAAGCGTTTTTTCACCATTATAACCTAAATTTCATTTTCGCTTTCTCTTTTAATGAATACTGAGCAGTTTTTTTATCCCGTTTGTACGTGCATATTGACCGACGAACATGTGAACAGCCAAAATATGTACTTTTTCAGAATTCCTGAGTTAATGAGCACGAGTTTTCAGGTGACGTCTGTATGTACATTTGTATGTATATGTGTCTCAAGTAGGCAGAAAAATGGAGCAAAGCAAATATTGAAATTTTGTATATAAGGTCTGCATAGGTTATGATCTAGTTTTTCACCTCCTCTTTTGGTGGTATTCAGATGTTCTGAAATTGTTCTTTTTCACGTTTTGGGGGCAAATCGGTGTTCATTTCAATGCAGACTGAAGTGATGCCATGAATTGGTATGAAATGGTGTTGTATATTTATATATATATATACAAATGGTGTTGTATATCCAAGCTCTCGGTCACCAAGCTCTTTCGCCAAATCAGCGAGGAAAACGGAATTTTATGTGACTTCGCCAGTTTTGTGTCTGATATCTGCACAATCGGCACACAAACGGTATTTGAGCCAAAAAGTTGGCTATAAATCGAAATTGTCAACTACTGATTAGGTTTTGAATCTCAAAATAAGTGAGTACACATATCATTTGGTAATGCTCCTTTTTCGTTTAGACTAACCATCAAAATTGACCAATAGTCGAAACTTAGTACTTCAATGATACGGTTGTCTTTGTTGCCGACACTCAAGTTTTGCAACAAATCCTATTGTCTTATCATTTACGTTCTACTCTCTTTCTAAACGTCTTATTAGAAGAAAAATTTACTACGGATGACCTTGATCAAGTTTTGTATTCTTAAAATCGACAGTAAATTTTTTTTGTTACACGTATTCGTCGCAATACAGTTCCTCAAATCTCACTAAAATTACATACCTTTTTTCGCAATTTCATATGTAAGTGAATGTTTTTAAACATTGCACTCATTTGTACTGCTTCCAAGTGAAACCAAATGATATTTCACAATATCTGTTTTGATAATCTGCAGCAAAAGTTTGCACGAAAAAAAATTAAGATTTTTATAAGTAGGTAAACGGTTTTGAGGTATACTTAAAATGTTTAATTAATATTTTTATTATAACGAGTTATCTTTCTAGTTTTTACTTATTGAAATTGACTCATCTATCTTTACAATTCGTAATTTATTTTCTAGTTACCTAAAATTTTAGATTCGTTTACCGCTTATTGCTTTGATATCAAATACAATTAATCATCGTTGCTTTTTTTAAACCAGTATCCATAATTTAATTACACAATTGATCAAATTTCATATAAAAGGAAAAAGAGAAGCATTTCCATTCGAGAAATTGAAATTCTTAGTTAAAAGTCGTTTCATTCATTAATGTTGAAGGCATTGTATTCTTTTCTGAGGATTTTTTTATCGTTCCGTTTACTGGTACAGTAATTACGGAGTGAAATATGAATACGAGAATGTCTGGGAAAGATGAGCGCTCCATTTGGCTTGTCGCTGCTAAGAGCAAATGAGAGATTTCTGACAAGTTAATGATTGCAGCCATTCCTTATTTCTGTTTCTAATGCAATAGTTACAGGAGAAATATGGTTGTAGTGAATCATAAGGATTTTAGCGCTTCAATGCAAAAGAAGACCAACCAAATATATTAGTTTCTTGGTATAAGTAAGTCTTAATAAAATGAATGTCAACTGCATTACTTAAGAAGTAATTAGCAAATTATTTAGTATCGATTTCAATTATTAAATGATGTTAGGACCAAGGGAAGTCGCGTAGCTGCAACCATAGAGCAACAAGAGAACAAGAGAGAGCAGGTGCGTCTCCTAACCTATCACCCTTTTTTCAAATGGAAGAACTCATGACAGCCAGGCGCGCCGTTCGAGGTTGGACAGTACTTAACTTTCAGACAAACAAGTAAACTTAGTTGAACATTTACTATAAAATCAACATGATGTGGTAAGAAGGCTGCTAAATATAGAACCTCCCCCTCCCTCTTTTCTCTCTCTCTTTTTCGTTAGCACAATTTTCTTCTCTTTTCGATAGCCAGTTTCAGATCACAGGCTCGTTAAATCGGCAGACCAAAAATCCCTATGATCTATTTTTAAACAGTTTACTACAGGTAACAAAGGTTCGAGAAAAATTTCTTCCGCTTCAACCTCATATCCAAATTGTTGAAGTGGAGATATCTCGTGAAGACATGTCTTAGTGGTTAAGCTAGTTAAAGGTGCTCTGTGTTAGGGAAAAGGATGGTCATGCTCATGGTTGAAAGGGCGAAAAAATAAATGAAGAAGAAGAATATTTTTCTGCAATTAAAAAAAATCTATAGGGTTATTCGGGATAAAAATAAGCATGGGGTAAGCAGCAAAAATTATTACATCACTTGTGACATCTTTTAAACTAAATGTTAACCCTAGCAGCATAATCTCATCGGCCAATGATCGGCCATTCATCGAAACCCGATGAAATTCTCATCGGCCGGTGATGGGATTCGATGACTTCTCATCGGGAATTGCTCCAATATGTCTCATCGGCCAAACAGAATTCGAGCAGAAAATCCGATGAGTTTTGCTCGAAATACGATGAGATTTGGAGCAATTTACGAGCAGTGCAGTCTCGTGCCGATGAATTTAGGATCAATTTTGGATGTTCGGCTTATTTTCATCGGGAAAGTTGATCGGAAAGATATCACTTTCTGATGAAAAGTAGCTCATCGAAAACCGTGCTCGGATACTGATCGGAGCGATGTCATCGTGCGTTACGGGATTAGTTTAGGAGAAGTTCAATGATCGGCCTAGCAAAATATGATGAGTTGAGGCTACTTGGGAAGTGAGTGAACACTTAAAACTACACGTTGGACAAGGCACCTTTAGGGGGGATGTTGTAGCACCCCCTAAGGGGTGTCTCTTGACTCCCGCGGCACACTTGAAGGTGTAATTTGGCTCCATGTGGTACCCCATGGTACCCCAAGGAGTCAAATGACACCTTCAAGGGTGCCACAAAGAGTCAAGTGAAACCCTTCAGGGGGAGCCGCTGGTGCTATAATGTTTCATCCTAAATCACCCTAAAAGGTGGTGCTTTGTTTAGTTGTAATTTTAACAGTGAAGACTAGTTAAACCAGAGGAGATTCTGAGAAATCTGCGTGTTGGTAGACAATTTAGTTGGCGTCATTCTTGCTTTTAGATGACACTGAAAAGTAGTGTTTTTGAAGTTCATTTTACATTTTCCTAGCCATCAGTTTTGCAAATGCGGTTTAACTAGTTTTAACTAGTTTTATTTATCATGTGGAAGGTTACTAAAAATTTAGTCATGAATAAACTTACTAATAAATCGAAAATAAATTTAAAAAAAAAAACAGTCTGTTAAGCACGGTAAATCTTGCCAAGCGAGAACGTTTTCTGATTTGCAGCTTTAGAGCTTGAATGCGCCACTTTGCGGTGACCGAAGAAATTATACAAAAAGGTAACACATTGCAACTTTGTGTACACAAGGCAGATGTCTTTTTTCTAATAAACTCTGGAAAAATTACGCTTCAATTTAACATTATATTTAATGTATATAACGTCGGCACCATGCTAAAATAACGAATGTGAAAAATTGCGTTTTTCAAGTTCGAATTTTACAAATAATTAAAATACAAGGATACCTTTGAACTATAGTTTTACGCTTAAAGGTATCTATAAAAATTTAAAAATTGAAAATAACCATACACGTCAGGTGGGAAAAAATTATATTCAGTGTTTTGGCTCTCCTGAAAAGTGTTAATTCTCACATTCGTAATGTCTGTACCTCAGAACCAAAACGACGTAAGTCCAAAAATGGCCATTTTCACTTTTTTACTTCATTGTATGTAGAATCTTATTCTACATCGACTCATTAAAACAGTATTCTTTAAAACAAATTCCTTCACAATTATTTAGTAGCGTGAAAAGAGCGCGAGTTCCATCCTTTGCATGTTTTCAACAATCGTTTTTTCCCTCTACTGAAAAATGACGAAAATGGACTTACGTTAGTCTGGTTCTGAGGTACAGATTTCATCATGGTGCCGACGATACATATACCTGTGGCTTGGTCCTAAAAGGGCCTAAGTCAAAAATGTTAGTTTCGAGAAAAAGGCGATGAAAGATATTTGAGATTTTTTACAATGCTATAATTTTCGTATATTAAGATTCCCATTATTATTTTTTGGTATTTGTTTATTGTTAGTGTAAAGAAACATTATTTTATCGTATGAAATGTTTTATATATTATATAAATTATATATTATATATATAAATATATAATATGTATAATAATTGTTATAATGTATACTATATTATTATATACTATATAGGCATTGATTGGCCTTTGTAAAATTAGAGTTTTACTAAATTGGAAACTTTTGGTGTAAATAACACAGAATGTGAAAAAATTGACATTGGCCCTTTTAGAACCAAGCCACAGATATATATATTTTATGTAAGTCATGAGTTATGGATACAACGACAACAGCGAAAGTCCTTTAAAATGTTTTTATGTGAAGAAATTACATAGTTCAACACACTAAGAAAAAAGTAGAGGAAAAAAAATCTTTTGTAAGAAATATAAACATGAACTAAAGAGTAGAAAATAATCTCTGAACGTAAAGTACATTCCAGCGACCGGATGTCTTACAATTAGGTATAAAACATTTTAAGGAGCAGAATATAATTGGAATTAAATGATTAAATTGCCAGTGCGTCAAAGAGGGGGTTAAAAACACGAAAATTTAACCCGTACCTAAACCTACTTTCCAAACTTTTATTTACATACATGTCTTGAATTAATTTATTTTCGTCTTCTATTGATTTTTCTAACCATAATTTTTAGTATATTTAAAGATTTCGTTTCTTTTTTCTTTTTTCCTATTTCATTTTGTGAAACTTTTTATGCATAAAAAACTTGCGAATGGAAAATTAAACATAACTGCTAAAATTATATTTAAGTTTCACTAAAAGCAAAAGCAAAGTTCGTCTTCAAATTAGTAACAGTTTAGCCAGCAAAATAAGCAATAACTTTTTAGATCACAAGTAGTTGAACGTATATATAATAAATACACAAGAGTTCTAACGAAAACTAAAACGCTCGTTACATTAATAAAAACAAAGTTTATTTGTTGTAGTGAAACACAATAAATTACCACTTGGTTGCAAGTTCTATCTTTTAGGTTTAATTTTTACGCTGTGTAAGCACAGGGTGTCACTAAATCCTTTAGAAATTTATTCGCATAAAGAATTGTGTGATGTTTTTCAAATACGCAATTATTCTAAAGCAAACAAATGTTTAGATGCACAAACTAATGTCAAAATCGACTGTCAAATCTTTATGCAACTGAAACCAGGATGCTTCAAATTCAACTCGACTAAACTTTTATTAGCATTTAAATACATTTCCTAGCTCTATGCTTTAATAGCAACCTTATAGACAAAAGTATTTCAAAAGCATTTAATTACCAGCTTTAATAGCGAGTGCAAACTAAATTCTATTATGATTAATTTAAGTGGAAAATCTTATCAATTTGCGTCATTTCACTTTGCTGGTATTCGCAAATAAATATTTGCCTCAGAAAAGGTTGTTCAACTGGAATTGATGAGCATAATGTATTCGTCTACCAAAACGGAAAGGAAACTCTTTTTGACTACAGTTAAACCTTTGGATCTTTTCCAAACACACAGCGAGAAAGGGTTTCTTTGATTGGAGCAACTGTCAAATAAACTTCACGCTTAATTGGTAAAGAAGTGAGATAGGTCAAAAGAAAAAGTAGGTTTTTATATTCAGGCTCTATGGTTTATGAATAAAATAATTAAAGTTTGCAATAGGTATTTGGGACATTTATTTAAGTGTGCGTTTCAGTGTTATTTTTGTCAGGCATTAAATCTTTTAAACTATTAAAATAACATGTGGGGCATGATTTTTTCCTTCGAGCTGTTAAAATAAAAAGTAGGGATGCACCAATAAGCAAGTTGGGTGATAACTGATTAATAGGCTGTTAATAATTGGCCAAATAATCTGTACAGCCGATTAATAATCATGCTAAGTATTTCTACTACTGCTTAGTTCTCCATCATTTTTTTATCTCCTTTTTAGAAAGGATTACTAATTTATCTCTGAGAGACATTTTCTTCAATTTCATGGTTTTAACAAAATAATTTCAAAAGTTTCATTTTTTCCTTAGTGTGAACTCTGATAATGTGAACATGTGAATATGACCTGTGAGAGTTATATTTTAATACACATAATATATTTTAAGCACTTTCGGAACTATTTGTTTCATTTTTACTCTGTGCAAATTTCACACTACATGTTACAATCATTGCAGAGAAGTACATTTGTTAATATTAATAAATTTATCCATCATATTTTTTTTATATAAGGTATGCTTTATAAAAATTACTTGAAATATATTTTTCTGCCGATCAATCCTCAGACAAATTAATTAGTATTGCCGATTATTCGGTGCATAGTTAATAACAAGGAAACACAATATTGCAATTGTAATTGCACATTTGCTTTAGAGTGCTAAGATTTTTTTTTCAACATTTACCAGAGAACCACATGAATTGTGTAATAGTGAAACAAGTTTAAGGGTTCTGAGGACTCCTCAAAATTTTAATGCGAAACATTAAATAAATATTATTTAAAAGCTTGTTACTACATTTCTAACATTTTCTATTCAAATACATTTATCTAGGTTCGTAACATTTTGTATTCATTTTCATCATAAGTTTAGCCAACTTTCTAATTTTATTTAATTGTTTATTTCCTTTTCTTTCACATTCAGTTTATTTAGTATCAACCAAAGATGAAACCAATAGGTAAAGAATATTTTTTAAGCTTTTACGGCGTCAATCTTAAAATCCAAAATTTAGAAACTAATAGCCACCAGTACATAAGCCTGGAATTTTCTATTTCTACTATCTCTGAAGAAAATTGAAAAAAAAAAAAAAAAAAGCGAACACAGGAAAACTTTGCAGCAGGCTTCATCTCTTCTTCCACCTCACAGCTCTTACTGACCACTGTCCTATGAAGTGCAATTGATAAAGAAAGTCAGTTTTTCTGAAACTTGTTTGAAAGTCTCCTTTTTTCAGTAAAAAACCTGATCCGATAAGGATTTTTTCCCAGTAAGAACTGGGATTTTTAAAAAGAAATGCTTCTAAACTATTACATATTTTTTAAAAAAGTAATCAACTATTTTGATCGTCTTCCTATAACTCTGCCTTGATCTTCTGCACTCTAGTCTCCAAAGATCTGGGAGTTGGCCATTATTTTAAAATGAAAACACAGTTGCTTTAATATTTAATAATTCAAACTCAAATGATCTAAATAAAAAGAAAACATTGTTGTGTCTCCAAAATCAGCTAAAAATATGTTACCTACTAAATATGCACAAATTACATCATATCTCAGACGAACAGAAGAATTAGCACTTATAGTATGATTTGTTTCACTACACTGCAAAAAAAATGTTTTTACAGTATAATCTGCTAATTTCATAGTTATTTTGAATTAATAAACTGTAAAATTTGCTAATTTTACAGTAATAAACTGAAAAATTGCTAGTTTTACAGTGATAAACTAAAAATGTTGGTTTTACATTTCATTACTGTGCGTTTTACAGTTTTAAACTGGAATCTCTGCTGCCAGTATTGTGTTGTTGCTTTTACAGTAAAATACAGCTAACTTTATGGTAATAAACTGTAATACTGCTTTGAGGAAAAGTGACGTACACTGCAAAAAATAAACTGTTGTTTTTTACAGTACAAAATGCAAGGTAATAAACTGTAAAATAAGTAATTTTACAGTTTATTACCAGGCCCGTCATTTAGGGGGGTTAGAAGGGGTCAATTGCCCCCTCTGACTTTGAGAAATCAATGTATTTACGTTTAAGTGGGCGTGGCTTTTGATGTTTTAAGATGAAATTGCATTGTGTTTAGACCCTTTGCCCCCCCCCCCCGGAAAAACTTATGGCGGCCTTGTTTATTACTTTTCATTTTGCAGTTTAAAATGAAACCACTGCTCTCAGTATTATATTGTACAAAAAGCAGTTTATTTTTTGCAGTGTACTTTTCATGCGCAAAAACAGAATTCTTTCTAGTCGAAAGATATGAATAAAAAGGTATAAGGTATCTTATACATCACATTAACTATTTTTCAAAGCATGTAATGACATAAACTATGATTTTTAGATTATGTCAAACAAAGAATGGAGAATCAAAAACTTTGGAAACTCATGCAATATGTATGGGTTTCGCATAAGCACGAACAATCATTAATCTATGAATCTAACGCTATATTCTATATATTAATGCATGTCATTTCATTTTCGGTTTAGACAAAAATGCATTGAACTACGTCCTCCAAGCATCAAGCTATATTCGATGTGTGCATGTGCATATAGTTCAGTAATGCATATAATCCCTGTTTGCTGGACTCTGCGGAAGTTCTTCCTATTCCATTATACGCACTTTCTAAAAATACAAATTTACCTAATGTACTTTGTTCGCTCTGCCATAATGGCTGAATAAATGACTGAACGGCAAATACGTTTTACTCTTTTTATACTAAAACGGTGCTGAAATTAGTTCGCTAATGGAAATATCTTCAACTTGTTCCGCTTAAGTTAAAACATTCGCTATAATTCAAAAACTAAATGTATGCGGTTAGCTATTTCTAAGAAACAAGAGTAAAAGAAGAAATGGCAAAACAATCATATTTTAATATTTTTCATTTCTAACAATGCATCATTAAAATATGCAAACATTACACTATTTTACAAAAGCAGAAGCTTTCTAAACGTCATTGTTAAAAAAATTGGCCAGCAAAACAAGAAATAAGTGCATTAAAAATGACATTCAAGCTTTTAAATAATTGGCATTGCAATGCAGCAGCAGGATTAAATGATTAGTTTTGTTATTTATTTTTTACTTTTAGTTCAATAGGAAAATTTTTAATGACATGTATGAACAATGCATTTTATTTCCAACTGAATCGGTTGTTCTTCAGAAAGAAAATATAGATTGGTCTATTATGATTTGTTTTTTGAAACTGAATAATCAGTTTAAGATGATCTTTTATTTGCTGTTGATTAATAGTCGTTCCAAATAAAAGCTCAAAACCCTTTCTCGTAAGAAGTATATCTCTTACGATTACCGATGCCATTCTAAGCTTTTAAAACTTGCTTTAAAATTCGAGTATTTAACGTTCAAAAACTAGCTAGGTGTAGCATCCAAAATCTTGTTAAGTTGACTATTCTTTTCCGATTATTCAATAATTGAAAATGACAAATCAAACTTTATAACACCCCCACCTAATCTTATGTATTATTTATCTACCCTGTTTTCTCTTACCAACGCTAGAACTATAATTCAACCGCTACGAGATGGCCGGTGTCAATCAAATGAGAAAACGAGTCCATTCCTTAAAATAGGTAAAATTTCTACCCATTCAAATTCCCCCATCAATTGTGAATCCCATTCCTCAATTTTCATCTGCGTATCACCCCTTTCTAAAAATGGACAATCCTGAAAAAAGGAGGAGTCATAGGCCATCTCTGCGAAGTTGAATTATACCTTATTTCTTATTGTGCTGGCTATTGACAAATCTTGGATCAGTATTTTTTCTTTTGTGTACATGAACAAGTTTTTTCTGTGAGGAAAAATACAACGTTAAAGAAGCACAAATACACAGGTAAGCTTTACACAGGTGCTTCTTTAAAGTTGTATTTTTCTTCACATTTGTTGCGCAAAGGTATTTATTTTCTTCATTTTTTTTCTGGTTTTTATTGCACATTGTTTCAATGAATAGCTTCTGAAAACTAAGATACAGTGGCACGGGTCGATAGAGCGTTGCTTCAGAAACGCGATGGTTGTAGGTTCGACCATGCTATGGGTTTTGCTGCTTTTAACTTTTTTCACCAGTTAATTTTGATCCAAAGTTACAAGAACGTATTATCTAAACTCATTGTAGGATTTTGAATCACAGCTGTTGTACAGTAACCGGAAAAGAAAATGTATTTTTGCATGGTAATATGTGTCTTAAAGTTGCTTTTTATTTTTGTTGATCTCTTGGTTCTTCATAAAACTACAAAAGTACGGCACCGTGCCATTTTCTTTTAAATCGATGAAAAACAACAATTCCCTTTGTGCCTGTGATTTGAAAAATTACTATTAAAAATATCGATTTTTTTTTTGGATTACTGCTCAGGGACGTCATTTCGAAATTTTCCAGAAGGGGGGGAGGGGCAAAAAGTACATACACAATGTAAAATGAACCAAAAAAATCAAAAACCACGCCCACTCATATGGGCAATTCCACGGTAACTTACGTTACATTTTCACAAACTCTTATGCAGTTAGCTCCTTAGTACAGACAAATATTGTTATAAAAACCTTGTACAAAAGCATTCAGTGAAAATACCAGTCAAAAGCAAAATTAAAATGCCAAAATATTCGATGCACTTAAATTTTACAAAATTTAACAGTCAAAAATAAGGCAGTAACTTACGTTACACAAAAAGGGAACTGCATAATATGAAAATTGGTTCTAAGGCAAATTTCTGCTCTATTACAGCTGTTTTCTTGTTTGAAGTATAATTTATCAGTTTCTCATAATATTTAGGAATTAATTTTCATAAATTTAAAATTTTATTTAAAAAATTGAATTTTATGAGAATTTTTAACTGGGTAACTGGCGTTACAGTAACTTACGTTACAAAATTCACTTACAAGCATATATTTATTACAAAAACTAATGAATGAAAATTACAGCTTAGTTTAGATCAAAGTACTGAAAATTAACAATTATGAGTTAAATTTACAGAAATTTAATGCCAAACTCAATGATCAATCAAAAATATTACAAAACATAAGACTTTTAAATGCATACTGGCGCTGGTATTAACAAGTTCAGATAATTCTACTTTCGAATCATGTATTCTCTTATAATAAATTTCCTCTGTCGTTTCTGGCCATTTCTGATTGGTTTCAACAGCAGCCATTACTTTTACTTTAAACTCGTTTTCTTCAATAATCGTCACAACTCAAGGATACAATGTATTTTCGTACTTCACCACACACCAGTCACCAGCTTTTATCTCTGTTTTTTCTTCTTGTTCCTTAAAATACAACTAAACGAAACCCTACATTTTGTTCATTTCTGGTTCTTAAATGGTCATTGTGAATGTGCGGATCTTCAGAAAATTTTTTGATACATTTTGCTTTTTCTAATATGTTTCAATACTATCAAGAGTGACTTTTATTTATGAATCTGTAATATCCACATGACTTTTCTCATACCCCTTCTACCGCGCATCTTTTCTGCAGAGTTCAGTGGCATTTTAATGCAAAACAAAATATATTTCAATTGAAAGAGATAAACTATTTTTATATTTGTTTTTTCCAAAACATATTTGATAACTTTAAATCATAACAGAAGTCATTTTTGAATAATTCATAGTACATTACCTGCTAAATATTCTGAACGCAGTGATATTGTTTAAAGAGAATTAATATCTTAATAGCCAAAAAGAAGCATGTAATTTATAATAAAGGTGTATTGTAATCTTCTTAAAAAACAGACATTTTAAGAAATATGAGTAATCTAAATTAAGTAAATACAGTAGTACAATTAAAAGAATTATTGAATAAATTACTTCTATTAACCACATAGGTTTTATTTACAATTTACTTTATTTCGAAACGCAAGTGTTGAAGTTCTACTAAGGTAACTTACGTTATCTGCATATGTGGGTAACTTACGTTACACGTTTTGATTGTAGCACAAAAAATTAAATAAACAATATTCAAAAGAAAACTACTGCTATTTGCTTAGTACTCATCTATAAGATAGAAAATATAACATAGTTAACATTGTATTGCCCTTTCTTTATTTGCTGTAAAAACTTCAACATGTTTTTGGTAACTTACGTTACATAGAACAGTGCCTTTTTGAAATTGACATAAATCACTTAATTAAATTGAAAACACTTGTTTCATCAATTCACAATATTAATTTAAAGTGTAATAAACAACAATCTTCCTTTGTCACATTTATCTAATGGAAAAAATTGAAACTTATCAATGTTGAAAGTTTGACCATTTGCTCACTGAAAATAAAATACTCTAATACCAACTTCAAAGTATTGCCGAAACTAAAAAACTACATTCCTAACAAAAAAATTGTTATAAATAAGAAACTTCTAACATTTTTAAACCAAAAAATATGCTGAACAGTCACATTACTCGAGTTTAATTTTTTCAGCGCTTTTCCACACTTGCATGGAATTGCCCATATGCAATACATTGATTTCCCAAAGTCAGGGAGGGCAATGGACCCCTCTGCCCCCCCCCCTTAATAACGAGCCTGTTACTGCTATCAAGTGCAAAAAAAATTGCGTGGGTCAACTAGTTTTGCTTAATTATTGCTTGTATTTGTCCCTTTACAACACGGAACCAGCTTATTATACGAGAGCTATTTAGCTTTTCATCGGTGTGCATTCTGTCTTGTAGGGCGTTAATTAGAAGAGAAAAAAAAATTAAATTAGTCATATTTTGCAATTTCGGTTGTGAAAACCGTTTATTTAAATTAATGGTACATTTCTAAACAGCGAATTTTTATGCGTATGTTAGAGCTTGTTTAACATCTACATGTTATTTGAAAACTGGAGTTAAGAAGAAAAAAAAAACCTCATCCCTTCACACGATTGATAAGAATTTCATTGTTGGCAATCAAGAGCATAACATGACTAATATTTTTATCAAAAAAATCAAATAAACCTTTTAACTACTTTTTTTATGATGAAATCTAAGGAGGGTTTCGATTCACACTGTTTTACGGTACTATTATAGTGCTGCATCTTATTGTACTACATAATGTACACACACTGCTCTGTTCTCCTTTATGTTTCCCTAATTCCCATAGGTATAAACACTGTAATTGGTCATTGGTTCATAAACAAAGCGTTTTTCCACAGCGCGGGAATTTCGATTTACACTTCTTGCGTAAATCGAGACACAACTGCTACATTTGGAGAAAACTTAACTTTGCATCATCGTAATGCAATGGTTAGCATCTGCGTAAAACTCACATTGTTGTCAGGTTAGGTTTGCCCTAACCATAATAACAAAAGAGAAAATGCTCTAATTAGGTATAACATAAGGAAGCATTCTCCCATTTTTAATCTACTTATCCGAAATTTAAGTTATGAAAGTTCTGAAATACAAAAGTAACCTCACATAAGACCCTACTAGTCTAATAAATTCTTCTAATACCAGCCAGGTAACCATAACTGCACGAAACACTCCGAGAAAAATCTCGGGAAATTCAATGCTTAAGTGCAAGCAGGGTAATCCGGTAGTCTGGGAAAAGATTTCTAAATAAATATTTAGGTGGAGGAGGTATCCAAGCATGATTAATACCAATGTAATATTTCACCAAACTCTCGCCAAAGCTCTGGAGTCCTGCCAAGCGGAAGAGGAAGCTGGGATAAATCTTCTGCTTGTAACTTCACTCACAGAGAACGGAAGACTTAATTGATTGAGACTGCTAACATAAGTGGAATACGAGTGGATCATTTATTACTTGAAAGCAACTATGAAAACGTTTCTTTTCACATTGATAGACTAATTATGAAGGATTAAACATAATTTTTTGTTTTTATTCGCGAAGTTTAGAACAACAGGAATCATTTTTTGTGCGGAAGGAAAGTGGTTCTCTTACTTGGGTACTAAAGGTACTATGAAAAGAAATGTAAAAACTTGGGTAATAAAAATATTTTGAAGAGAAGTTAAAAATGGCTACTATTATTAGTGCAGCAGTTTTCAAAACAATTTTTGGACAGCTCACCATAAAAAGTGGTTTTAAAGCAATTTGCATTATTTTTAAAATAAAAAATTAAATTATTCAGGGAATACAGAGTAGTGTAGTATATTGATGTGGGCCTCTTACTGCCTAAGGTTCGAACCGGGCTCCAGTCGATGAATTTTCTAGATGCCGAAAATTGAGAGCATGTCGCATCATTACGCGGATTGCAAAAAATCCCCACAGTGCTGATTTAGCTGTAAGTACTCTTGGCAATATAAATTTCCTAGTACAGTTTCGGATCAAAGACTATCTTCCTCCAGCCGTTGGGGAATCTGTGTTATACAATTCTTGTAGTACTAGTATTCGCTAATAGTGGTTCCACATGAAAGAGGTGGCTAAATCGGGGTTATCAATTAGATTTGCAATAAGTGAAAAGCCTGTAACACAGCTCTCTTATTTAAAAAAAATGATCACACAATCAACATCCGATAACAATTTAAACGGATGATATTGGAAATCTCTTGTCCTGTCTTTAAGACAGTTCATGACATTTCCTTTGATAACATGTCAAATGTGGCCTGTTTTTACTGACTAAAAAGCTGACTTTTTGGAAGTACTTACAAAGCAAAAATAAGAAAACTAACCTTGGTAAGGAATAAAAAAAAAAAGCTGATTATTGTACGTAGATTGATATTGTGACTAACCGCTTACAAGATTTAAAATGGGTAGGTTTCAAAATGCTGCTGTCTAACTTCACGTTGTAATGTTAACGGGTGCAATGGAATTATATTACTATATGCGTCAAGCCGACCCTTTGCATTTCGCTTAGAAACGCGCTCAATAACCTAATAGATATTGGCCGGCAACTACAAGGGTGGTTAGAAACGAACTAACATTGTTGACAAACTAGATTAAGGTATGTGACATAGTGGAAAACGTGCAGAAATTAAAATGGTTTTGAGTCAGTGGCAGATTAAACATGTCGTAATTGTGAGCCGAGGGACCTACCACGGACATAGGTGTCCCCCAGAATGGATTCAAAAATGCGTATTATAAATGTTTTACATTGGTTTGTGACAAACACGACTCCTTCCAAAACGCATATCGACGGGTCCCAAACCTGTCCGCCACTGTATTGAACCCTTCTATACCTTGAAAGATAAACAACAGATTGTCGTCTACAATTTTAAATTCGTCATCTCATAGTTTCAAACGACCAAGAAAATATTTTCAATCAAGATGGTCTGAAGAATGGCGAAGTTTGTGGGATACCCCTGGAAATTAACAACAACAGGAGATAGTACGTAGCGAGGCTGCGGATTCGGGCTAATTCTGGACTAAAAGGGTTGGAGTCGGGAATTGAGGATTTTGAAATCCCAAGAGTCAAAGTCCATCATTTTTCCTCCGAGTCGGATTTCTGCCTTGGCTGCGAAGTCAGAATTTAATTTCATAATAACCTCCTTTCATTTGTCTATGCACTGGTAAACCACGTTTTCTTACTTTCTAATACTCTATATTCAAAACAACCACATTTTTTAAAACATATTCTTAGCTCTCAAAATCCTTTTTCTCGAACAAATTTCTAATTCTCAATTAAAAGCCTTAAGACGAATAATTAAAACAAACTTTTCTAAAGCAATCGACATCAGAGAGTTAAGAATAAACAATTACACTAAAGTTAAAGACACATTTACGCTTACTAAAACAACTGAAGTGAATTTTTACTTTCAGGTTTGTCTCAAACGTAATTTGACTCTTTCTAATGAAAAGTACTCATGTCTCAAACTACTTCGGCTCTCCAGGGAAACAAAGTTATTTTATGGACGACGCTTCGCTAAGAGGGTTGGTTGAAGGGCGTTCACATTTTGTAGCAATTACAGTTTCTTTAATGATAAGATATTAAACTTTTGTACTAATGAGTTAGACAGTTTTAAAAATATGGATCAGAAAATTTTATAGCCTGAATTAAAAACGTTTTGGCAAATAGAAAGGCATATTTACTGGTGTAACAAGACATAAAATATTTCTTTTAAAGCTGAACTGTTTTAATTTTAATGATGTTGAATGATATTTTGTAATTGGAAACTCGTTTAGATGCTAAATTGTTAACTCTTAAGCTTTTATTTCGAAAATGTTTGACAATGGCCGGAAATTGAGAATGAAAAATGAAGGAATTCAGCACTTTATATCCTGCAGTAAACTGAGGGTATGAAATGTTGAGAAAAGGGGAAAACAACGAAAAGGTACTCTTTTTCAGAGCTCTTATTTATTGATTGTATTAGAGAAAAATAATGAGAAACAGCAATTAGTGATACTTTTGACAGTGACACACTTGCAAAGGAGATGAAATGAAGCTCTTTAAGAGTTGAAATAGTTCACACAAAATTAAAAAATAAAATTTAAAAGGTAGCTCTAAACTTAACTTCTTATTAACTTAAGTTTATCGAAGAATGTGACAAAGAAGACCTCAAAACGATATTTGAAATGATGAAGAATTAAATCCCTTTGAAATCTGCAACGAGTGAGTATTGCTTTAGACGAAGAAAAAAATGAGAGGGATAAAGAAATGTACATTGTACTTAAAAAAGGGAAAAATGAGATACATACTTACGTATCATTTATATAAAGGATTTCATTAAGTTTTTTAAACAGAGGGATGAAAAGAATAAAAAAACTATTATTTGAATAAATAGCGAAGCTCCAAACAATGATTTAAACATTAAAATACTCAACACGAAAGATCCAAAAGTTTCTTTTTTTTTTCAGTCTTTAAAAACAGTTTAAAAGAATTTTGACATTTAATTAAATTGAAATCTACAAACAGACTAGACGAAAGTAAAGAATTATAAGTTTCGTAAAACTCAATTTCAATTTTTTGATCCATAATTTAGCTTAAGAACTGGGGAAATATTAATTACAATATCGTTTTAACATAAAGCGAAAAAAAAAAGGATAGAAGTGATCATCAAATTTTAATTCAGTCATTTTCAGTTTATTCTGAAATAGTGTTTAGTTAAAAATTTCCCCGACATAGATGATTGTGAAAATTAATTAACAACACTATGAAGATAAAAATTGTTAAGAGCAAAAACAATGATTTTAACGTATTCAAAATTCGTAACTATGGTGATCATAAATTTTAAATAAGGACGACAAAAATACATTTCATTAATCATAAAGATTAAAGAACTAGTCATTATGCTTATTTTAAGACATAAAAACACTCTTGTTTTATCACGAATAATGAACATTTTAATTGCATTTTTTATTTCAAAGTCACTGTTTATTTTGTGTTTGATAATGGATGATAAAATGATTATCTTAGTGCTTTAAAAAAATTATACATATTTAAACATAAAGAAAGTTCTAAAGCCTTCTTAAATAAGTTAAATGATAATTTACCGGTTAAATACTCTTTTCTAATATCGTTGGGGAAAAAAGAATCTATCGAAATGTACACCAGTTTCATTTCAACCAAAGCAATTAAAATCTAATTAAGTAAATAACAAAAGCAGACGCAAAGACATTTGCAAACTAAGCAAATGATTACAATTATTTTTCATTAAATAGCGGCATGTAGGGTTTTTGATGTTTCTTTATGCAGCATTAGATGAAATTGCAATTAAACAAATTACAAAATTAACTGACAGCGCCAATTAAGTTTACAGAAGCAGTTTTTTCTCTTAATAACTTCCTCGCAATTAAAAAAAATATCTTTCAAATAAGTTTTTTTTTGTTGCTAAGGGGAGAGTGGTATTGTTTTCATGTTAGCTCTCCATATTTAGCCACACCACATCTGATTGCGCAAAGTATAAAAACACAGCATGTTTATTAGAAGATAACTAGCACTACAGAAATTACATACATAGCTACTGCTACTCGTTGATATTTAAAAAAAATATTTTTTTTTTACTTTGATGCAGAATAAGCTTCTTGTTTTTATCAAAATGCTATTTATATTAAGCAGCTAAAACAATTTTTAAAATACAGTTAAAATGTATGGTGTCATCAAAATATAGTAAATATCATAAGATATTTTAAAATAATTATTAATCGCGATGCATTGGTTTCCAAATATATTCTTAATAATTGCATGCATTTCATCTAAAGATTTAAAATAAATGTAATTAAATTACGCATTGTGTTGAACTTGTAATAACAAGTTTGTTAAATTTTAATTTATTTTAGAGCTATACTTCTTTCTGAAAAACTTTTCGAGTAGTAACTTCTTTCTAGGCTGTTTTTGATATAAAAAACTGTATAAACATACATTTTCCCCTGCGCCTATTATTTGTGTTCATTAAACGTGATGAATGATACCCAATTGGTATTTTCACAGCCATCCAGTAACGTTATCGCTAAATTGATTACTATATATTTCCCTAGGCAAGACATGATTTATGAAATAGATGTTATTTTTAGCAATTAGATGATTTAAATGTTAGTTCAACAAAAGATTTTATCGTCAGTGAATGCTGTAGCAGTGACAAACATTTTATCACTCTACAAAGTTGTCTCTCTTGGGAAAAACAAACGTCAGACTGGTACAACAGGACTCCATAGAAAATATAATATTTTCTAGCATGTAAAGCTTTCTCTGATCAAATATAACTTGTGGACTTAAAATTTTAATCTATGAAAGAGAGAGGTAGTATTTATAGTAGTACTATGAAAGAGAGAGGTAGATTCTCAGCATGACATTAAGATGAACGATAATTTTTCCGCAGGGTGTATTCGTTTTTCATTTTCCGAATTTTGGAAACCTGAAATAAGTATTCCGAATAATAAATCCTGACAGTAAGTTCTTAGTTTCAGTAGGAAATTCACATAAAGGATGATCCCAAGTAAGCAATGTAGAATCTGTTCAAACTGTTTATAGAATGCAAGTAAGACTGCAGAAATTGTTCAGGAAATTGATGAAAAATTTCAGTCAACATAAAACAATTGCAAAGTCAACATTTTTACAAGTTAAAATATTGCTTTGCTAGTCGTGAGCTAATTTACTTGGAATTTTAAAGACAGAGCAACATGTAAAAACCTACTACTAAACATGTAAAAACCTACTAGACATAGTGAAATAATCTCACGTTCGCTGGTTGCAGATGTAAACGTGTTATTTCGATTTAATAAGCTTCCGTTCTTTTTCCAATGTATCAGAAAACGTTGCTGTAATCTTGGTAAATATCATCAAATATACCCACCACTCAGTCATGACCTCCTGAGCCTACAATTTCGTCCATGTTTGAAACTCCTCAGTCAGGAACTGTCAGTAACCGCGCTACAGGCCAAAATCCTCTTGTTGTAGTTAAGATTACTTTCAAATTGGTAGAATACCAAACTAGTGAGAGCACGCAAATCATGATGCGGCTTATTTGACGATTTATGTGGATTGATTGATGCGGTTTAGTTAGCGAAAAGTGACGGAAATACTTTGGCAATATGCAACTATTAAGACCAGTCGAACGAGCTCCAACTGCCCCTACTATTTTTTCGACTAGTCACTAATGTAAGAAGTATGACCGCTTCAGTGCAGTAGCTATTTTATGAGCTTATCTAAAAAGCTCTTGCTCGAGTGTTGTTGAACACGAGTTGTTTAAAATCAAAACCCGTGAAGTCCTTTCTCAGAATCCATAGTTTCGATGGTGGAACTATGGATCTAAATGGGTTTTACTTAAAGCCATTGCCTTATGTTCACCAATAATTGAGATCTAGTGGTTTTTGAGCTACTTCCTTTAAGCTATTGGTAATGGAGTTTCTAAAGTTATATATATATATATATATATATATATATATATATATATATATATATATATTTCTTTTTTTTTTTTCATTAAAACATGGACTTAACCAGTTTTGATTTAAGTGACTTATATTTTCTTTTGATTTTCCGAAATTCCAACAAAAGCATTAGAAAACTTATTTTCTTCTATCAGCATAAGACATAACTAAGAGCGGTATAAAAGCATCAGCACTCACGTATGTGATCATGGGCATATCCCAGGCGGCCGCCACGAGGGCTTCCGACACACAGCTGTGATCAGGACCGATAAATGCGACCACCCCTTCCTCCTTCAGCTGGGTCATCTTCTTGATCGTGATTGCGCTGTTGGGATCGCCGGAGTCATAACTGATGAAGCGTAGGTTGTGGTTGGGCAACAGGTGGGGGTCATCGTTTACCAAGTCCACCGCCAAAGGAACGGCACCTGCTATCAGTTTGCCCACGTCCTGGAAAATCAGGAAAAATAGATATAACAGTTTACTATGGTCATCTGTTCAGTAATACTTTTAAAAACAAGAAGTTCTGTCAAGAACTAAACGAGCCTACTTTCCTGTACATCGACATCGGCATTCTCGCATCTGATCATTATTCTCTTGATTATCTGAGACTTAAAATTATGTCAAACATACCTTTTTAGCACTTAGAGCTGATTTAAAAGCAAAATATACCCCTTTCATCAGATGAAATAGACACGTAAAAAGTAATTAACGAATAAATAAAGTTTTGTCAAACCTTTTAAGGAGTGTAACTGTTACAGTTCCTCCGTAGAAAAAATCCTTCATCATTTTCAAAAAAAAAAAAAAAAAAATAATAATAATAATAATAAAATAAATAAATAAATAAATAAAAAGTACAAAGAGCATCAAAACACATTTTATCAAAGAAAGAAAAAAAAAAGGAAAAAAAAAAAACTCGTCCGTTAATAAAATGTCTCGAATTTCACTTTTAATCTGTTGCCAGTTGTTAAATATAAATAAAGAATAAAATGTTCTCGTAAATGAAATATTTTCGTTACAAAAAAAACATCGTCTGCCAAATAATAATAATAATAATAATAAATAAAATAAAACAAATGAATAAATAAACAAAAAATCGTCTGCACAGTCAGTAATTTTTTTTCTGAGCCTGCATTTCCGCCATGTTTGCGGAGTCGGAGTCGGAATCAGAGTCCTCACAGAAGATTACTCAGAAAAGTACGTTACAAACATTATTTATCAAAACCATTTTCTTACAAAGTTAGTTTGAAGGAAATCCGACTTTAAGTTCAGGATCAACATTCAACTTAAATTCCCCGTAGACGCTAATGTTAATTTTTTTTTCTAAACGGTTCAATATTGAACGAAAAATGGTTCAAATCAAAAAGCGAAATATGGGAATGTATGGGAAAGCCTCTCCGAGATCTTTCAAACAAAAAAAAGTTTATTCCATTCGGACGGTTCACTCAAAAGTTATTAGGTGGGGAAAGGTTGCTTAAACGGTTCAATGTTGAACGAAAAAGTGTTCAAATTGAAAATTTAAATACGGTAATGAAGTATCCTTGCTGAGATCCTTCGAACAAAAAAAAGTTTATTTAAATCGGACTGTTTACTCAAAAAATTGTAGGAGTGACAGCTTGATTGAGCGGTTCAATGTTGAACGAAAAATTGTTCAAATCGAAAATGTAGATACGGGAATGAAGTATCCTTGAAAAGATCTTTCCACCAAAAAAAAGTTTGTTCAAATCGGATTGTTCACTCAAAAGTTAGCATCGCGGGACCGGTTGTTTGAACGGTTTAAAGTTGAACAAAAAATTGTCCAAATCGAAAAATCAAATATGGGAATGAGCTGCACTCGCTGAGATCTTTCCAAGAAAAAAAAGTTTATTCCATTCGGACGGTTCACTCAAAAGTTATTAGGTGGAGAAAGGTTGCTTGAACGGTTCAATGTTGAACCAAAAGTGTTCAAATTGAAAGTTTAAATACGGTAATAAAGTATCCTTGCCGAGATGCTTCAAACAAAAAAAAGTTTGTTCAAATCGGACTGTTCATTAAAAAGTTAGTATCGCGGGACCGGTTTTTTGAACGGCTCGAAGTTGAACCAAAAATTGTTCAAATCAAAAAATAAAATATGGGAATGAGCTGTACTCGCCGAGATCTTTCCAAGAAAAAAAAGTTTGTCCAAATCGGAATGTTCATTCAAAAGTTATTAGGGGGGGACAGACAGACCGACCGACAGACCGACCGACCGACCGACCGACGCACAAATTCCCCATCTCAATACCCTACTTTCAAATTTTTAATTTTTCGATATTCATTTTACCTTTTTATTTTTTTAACTTGGCGATATTTTTTGGACTTGGCGATATTTTTTTTTACTTGGCGATATTTTTTTTTACTTGGCGATATTTTTTGGACTTGGCGATATTTTTTAGATGCGTTAAGCTACTTTTAATATTGTTTTTCTTTCTTTTATTTTTAACGGGAAAGTAGGCTAAAAAGTGGCCTTTGTTCGTTTCTTCAGGAATAACTCAAACAAATTTGCTTAAGCGATGAATAATATTCTCGCAGTATGCGCTAAAATGATGCAGAAAGGAGTAAACACTAACTGTAGGACAGACAGTCTCTACCCGCTCAATAGTTACTACTTCGCCGAATATATCCGAATAGATTAAAAAATAACTTCTGCAACTAATTTTATTTTGGAGGAATGGAATTAACAACAGAAATTCATAAGTTATTTGAGACTAACAGCATATTGTGATTTTAGCTCGACATGGCATATTTAGTGATTTAGTTGGCGTCATATAGGAAGAAAAGATTGAAACTAAAACAAGTATATGATGCAAAAAATTTTTAAATTGATGACTTGAATCAAAGAAAACCTTAAAAATCTGGTTTATATGTAAAGTTGAAAAAATCCATTATTCAAAGTTCTATGGTTGCTTCCATTCAGCCTTGAAATTAATTTGTTCACTTTATTAACCGTAAACTTTTTAATTGCTATAATTAATTTTTGTTCTTGCAATCAATTTAACAGTTGTCTCATCCACCCAAGACAGAGCAAGTATAATTAAAACTTTTAATGTGTGCTATATATTTTTCTCCGTTATACCTCTGTTTTAGCAAAATTGCACATAAATCTTACTTTTTTGCATAGTTTGCTCAACATTTGAAACCATATCTGTCTAACTAAGTGAAAAAGGTGTATGTCTTATTTTAGTCAGTCAATAACTTCTATTGCATAGACTGCAGAAGTGATTTGCTTCTCGACTATACTGCTGTGCTAAGCACAAAAGTCGTATCTGCACGTTTAAAAAAAATTGAGTTATCGCCACCAGGTGACTCTTTGTGACTATTTTACTTAAATACAAAATTATATGATCATTTGAGAACGGGAAATATTTTTTTAAAAAATCTGAAAAAGTTTCATCTGGATCAAATGCGTGGTGGTGCAATACTTTAAAGACTTATATCTCAGTTTGAGCTCGACTGCAGATAACACTTTTACGCTTGACACGGCAGTATACTTCATAGATTATGAGAAATGTGTTTTTGTAAAAGACATTGAAAGCTTAAAACTTTAAATTTGAAGTCCGTTACATGAATGTTTATTGGTTTGTTTAGAGTTTTAAACATGTTGCTATCAAAAAACCTCAGAATCTTTAAAAAAAAAAAGGCAACAGGAAAATACCAGTATAGATATGATTCCATAAACTCGGATGCTTCTGATTTGCCGATAGAGTTTTATTCTAACTAGAACTTCTTTTAGTAGGACCGAATCTATCTTTACAAAGAATAAAAATTTTCCCAAGAATTTTTCTTCCTTTGCATAAATTTCACTTGATATTATTTTTATCTTCCAGTTTATTTGGTTACAAAGATGAGTTTGATTGTCTTTCTAGGGAAACGAAACAAATATGAATTATTTATCTTACCAAATTTGCTTGCCAGCATCATTATTTTAAAGGAAAGTCTACTCTCTACCGAAAAATATTTTCAACAGAGCGAGAATATAAAAATTATTTTAAAGTTCTAGCTGTGATTTGGTTTTTTTAATGCAATTTTTATCGTTTTTTATTATCATTGGTTTTTAAATGAATTTAAGAAAAGAGTGTTTTTATTTTAATATACACAAATGTCAAATAATCAACTTCTTTAAAAAGAGCATTAGTACGATTAAAAACTTTTTCTTTGCACCTTGTTTTTCTGCTGAAATTGGGGCCAGTTAGTGCTCTTTTTTTTTTTCAAACACTATTTCCAATCACAATCAACGCTGCCAAGCTGCGTTTTCAACTGTACGTAAGGAAAGTATTGGCTAATTGTGCAGTAATCATGGCAATTTTTACGTTAGGCTTTTTATTTACCTCTTACCGGAAAATTCACCTGCCTATGCTTTACAGAATTTACTTACAGAGCCAATATTTAAACACCACTTGACTGAAATTTTGGTTACCATCTTAATAAATTTCTCGGTGAAGGTGTTAAACAAGACTCGGATATCAACAGCTTAACAACGATCGCACTGCTCCGCGTAACTCGTTCTAAGTTTCAAATAAACAAACCATTCTTGTTTGATAAATATTTTTTAAAAAGTTTTTCTGGCAGGTCATAAGGGCATTTTATCAACTATTCAAATAACACAGGAAAGTACTAAAAATCAAAAAGTGAATGGTTGAATCGAGATAGTCTAAGGACGAATCTTGAAATTTCAGAAGTTTTTCCTGTACAAATCGCAAATGTTTTGAAAAAAAAATGAATGTACATAATAGGATGCGATAAGAAAAATTACATTTTAAGCAACCTAATTTACTCTGATTTCATATTTTCTGTAGAATATGTGTACATTTAAAATGTAGTGAAGTTATCACTATCTGAAAATAATTATTTTCTCGTTGGGTACATTTTAAGACGGTACTGTTGTTATAATATTTGTCGCCATGTTTGGTCAGCCAGATTAGAATTAATTATTTACAACATCACACATCCTTTTGTATTTAAAGTTAATTTAAAAAGAAAAATGCCAATTAGTAAGATTAACAGCTCCGCTAAATACAAAATATTCCGGAAAATACACAAAAAAAAAGTCCTTAAAATGTAAACTGACATGTCAAAAGTAGTAGACAAGCTGATAAACATGCATTATTCATAATGTAAAACATCTGCCTACTAAATCAAACACGATAAAACTGGATTGTATATGTGGAAAAGTTTTTCAAATAAATATACGATCGAACCTCGTTTAAATGAACCTCAAGTAACTTTAAAAACCAAATCAATTAACCGTTGTTCATTTTATCCAAGTAACAATGTATAGCAAACAGTAGAATGGGGATTGGAAAAATATTTTGTCTTACCAGTAATTCGTTTTAAACGTATTCGAATGTACGAGGCCTGACTGTATTATGCAATTGAAAAACAATAAGAGTTGTATAGAATTTAAAATGCAGGGGATAACGTGGTGGCGAGGAAAACAGCATTTTTGTTTTTGTCAAAATTCGAAAGTAAACTACTCGCTAATTGAGAATATCTCGTAATTGTATTCTTTACCAACTAAGTATATAATTAAGAATATGTATTCTTATTTAACTCACATAATTTGTATTCTGGACGACACGAACCACGCCTTACAAAAAGTAACAATGCACCAAACATTTACACATTGTCGACTTACTTTGAAATCGCTCAGAAATCCGATGGTGATGTTTGGCTTTCCAGGATCCAGTCTCTTATGTTCTTGAATGAATTTCACCCTTTGCAAATCTGTGACTGTATAATGAGGAGGCAGTTCTGCCCCACTCAGCACCGCGAACGTACTGGCTAGAAACAACACGTATGCCATACGAAATGAGTGTTGAATTTACTGGTATTGTCATAGTACGTGTTTATGAAGACACTACCTTTCTCACTTGAAGTTTTTCTATAGCTACCTTGTTCTTTCATTGTTTAGTGGGCATTCAGTTCTTGATTATGAATATGTTCTGTTTCTGAAGTTTGTGTCATATACAAAGCTTGTTATTTCAAGTGTATTAAAATGCATTATATCCTTGAAAATGCAGTCATGTGAAGGTGTTACAGAAACACCATGAATATAGTAGAATGCCATTTGGAAGCTCACGAAGGGGTATCAACTTGCGAGCATGTCGTGTTCGTAACTAAGTCTGAAGTCATTTCAAAATCTGAATTTCACATTGTTAAACGTTTGGATTCGAAAGACAAGAGCAAAAATAGCCGATTCAAATACAAAATATTTCCACGTAAAAAGTAACAAACGTGAATCATATTACATCGTTCTGAGTCATATTTATGACATTTAAAACATTCAATTATAAAAAAAAATGGCTCAATATTTTCAGTCAATCAAGTGCCATTCATTAGTGGCTTTGTGAAAATTAGGGTCTAAACCAAGAACTTACTACACTATTATGGTGGGTATGAAGCTTTTCTGTTAAAAAATGGCAAGAAAATGGCGAATATTTTCAGGTTTTTGCTTTCAAAATCTTTTCGATAATAAATAAATAACAGTCCAAGTGCTTTTTAACATGTTAAATGCTTCAATGCTTTTTAAAAACTTTTTACTGTCAGTAGATTAGAAAACTCCCATAAGTTACGTCACAGATTTGCTAGAATAAGGTGCCACATCAGTCCATATGGAAAAAAATACCTAGAAATAAAAAACAATAACTCTTAGAAAAAGAATTAGTTGTAATTAAAGAATATAAAGACAGAAACTTTGAAACAAACATTAAGTAGGATGGATAATTGTTGTTGTTGTTATAAATCTAATACTAACTAAATATTTAGTAAATAAAAACTAAAATATCAGACTAAAATATCGAATATTGACCACCTGTTTTATCTTACGCTCCCCGTGCTTCTTTTGATCTATGCCAAAAATACGCTTCTGCTTTTTTGCACTAATTACGTTTCTTTCTGTGTATTTTGATGATAGACGACAAGATTAGATGACAAAAAAAAAAAAAAAACTACAAGAGGACTATCAGTAAGTAAAACGCTTTCTTCATAAAAACTTCCGAGGGCGTTATGGACTTGAAAGATTCAACTTAATTTGCGATAAATGTGTAGAAAATAATTCATGGAATTAATGCTGCAAAGCTCGTAATAAGTTAGAATAAAAAATAGTTTTGTTGGTAAAAATTCCCTTTATATGCAATACCTATACCGTATTTATAACAGTTTCTAGTATTTTCTAAAAGTAACTATTTGTATTTCGTACTCTTTGCTAATATACAAGAAAATAAAATAGAAATATGTTTTGCTTTGAAGCGGATAATACGTTAAAAACATAAAATGGATATGAAATTGTAAAAAGTGACATTTTTTTCCCTCTTAAGTCTCATCCCAAAAGTTAGTTTTTTATACAGAGTATACTTTAAATATTTGAAATAAGAGCTTTTTCTACAATAATAAAAACATCCTTTAATGCAAACGCTAACTGAACGTGAAACGTTTCAAACCTGGCTTGATGGTAACGATTAATGACTATGAATGGTACTATAAATGTTTCTTCCATTTTGACGCTAGTTTGTACAAATGTTCCTCTGATACAATGTTTAAAGAACCTATTAATCATAACAATTAATTTCCTGTTTTGTAAGAAATTAAACAATTGGTGGAGAAAAATGAATGTGTTCTCAGAATTATTCAAGAGATTTAAAATGTTCAATGCCTTAAATAAACGTAACATTTCTGATTTATCATAACTATTCTTTATTTTAAACAAACGACATTTTGTTCCCAGTTTAACTGGAAAAGATAATCTTGTAGACATATCATATTACTGTGGAAGCATTTGTTCTGTGTGTGTGGAACACAAAATAAAATATTGTTGCTGATACCCCTATAATTAATCTGAAAAATAAACTGCTTATTGATGATGAGTGCTTATGAGTTTTTTTTTTTTATTGCTTCATGTTAGCAACTTCCAGTAATACTTATAGTTTATTGCAGAAAAATCGCTCAGTCTATACGACACCTACAGTCAATGTTTCGACTAAACCACAGTTAAAGAGGACGCTGTTACTAGCGAAACAATAACTAACTTCTACTTAGTCCTTACTTGCTTGCTTGTTTGTTTTGTGTCGTATTGTGGTATTCCATTTTTTTTGTCTTGTGTTGAATGTGAAATAAAAAGTTAAAGACATCTATCGGTCCTATGTTGAATGTGAAATAAAAAGTTAAAGACATCTATCGGTCCTATGTTGAATGTGAAATAAAAAGTTAAAGACATCTATCGGTCCTGTGTTGAAAGTGAAATAAAAATTTAAAAACATCTATCTGTCCTGATTAAAACATTGACCCTACTCATGCTCCTACAGTCTTTAAGCAGCATTTGGCCAGCTGGTCTTGTGTAAGTGGCCTCAGTAATAACACTCAACGAGCTTAACAGGTCTCAATTTGTTTTTAGTTTTTTAGGCAGGTACCCCCCCAAAAAGTGATATTTTTCTCGTTTGCCAAACGATTTATAATTTGGCAAACGCACATTATCGGAAAATCATACGATACTGTTTTAATGATTTTTTTTAATGAGTAGCAATTGAAAGAATTTTGTAAAATATGTTTCCGGATGCATACATTTATTAATTTTTTATTTCGATGGGGGAAATTACCTTTAAATTTAAAGTCCATCAAGCTATTTCAAAAGTGCCGCAGAGAATTGGAGGATGTGCATTAGCAATGATGAAAATATTTGTATTTTTGATCACTTTTATTAAACTTGCAGGATAAATGTACAGATAAAGCGAACAGCCAACTCGGCTGAGCGATAAACTAAGATGTTAACATTGGTTGCAACATAACATAAAGTTGGCGAAGTGGGGAAGTAGAAAAAACTAAGTTCTTGCGAACACATTATATAACTAATCTATTTTCATAGTATTACTACAGTTAACTCTCACTTATACGCCGCCTCATTTACGCGCCTTTTCCACTTATACGACGATTTTCAATAGTCCCAGCACATTCCATAGCACAATAATGATAATATCATTCGTTTATGCGTCGCTCAAAAGGTAAATATTTCACTTATGCGCCGAATTTTTCGTAAAATGTAAAAATGAAATATATTTTTTTCAAAAAAATAATCATGTTTCTTAATTTTCCTCCTTCATCTTTTACCTTTATTGCTGACGGAAGGCATTTTTTTTCGCATGAACTCGAGTTCGGAGGGGGACATATATCTATTGTGGATCATTTTAAAGGGAATAGTTTGTGATTAGGTGTGCTACAATTTTAGTTTTCTATTTATCATTGTAGTTACGTTACAGTAATTTCCAAACCGTAGTAATATGCCCCTTTTCTGCATAAACATTCTTATTCCTGCCCTCCATTTGAACTTATAATGCGTTTTAGACCTTTAAATAGGCTTGTTCATTTATGCGTCTCTCTCACTTACGCGCCTTTTTCTGTTGGTCCCTTGGGCCGGCGCATAAGTGAGAGTTCACTGTAGTTGCATTTCCCGATGATAGAATGGCGGTCAATCAAATGAAAAAGAAGAAGTTCGTCATACTATGACGTAAGGCACGCACCCCTAGCAGCATCATCTCATCGGCCGATGATCGGCAATTCATCGAAACCCGATGAAATTCTCATCGGCCGAATATCCAATATGTCTCATCGGCCGAGCAGAATCTGAGCAGCAAAATCCGATGAGAATACGATGAGATTTGGAGCAATTTACGAGCAGAACAGTCCCGTGCCGAGGAATTTCATCGGGAAACTTGATCGGAAGGATATCGTTTTCCGATGGAATATAGCTCATCTTATTTTCATCGGGAAAGTTGATCGGAAGGATATCGATTTCCGATGAAAAGTAGCTCATCGAAAACCGTGCTCGGATACTGATCGGAACGATGTCATCGTGCGTTACAGGATCAGTTTACGAGGAGTTTGTTGATCGGCCGAGCAAAATCCGATGAGTTGATGCTACTTGGGACGTGTCTATGATCGGGAAATGCGTAACATACATAAAATTTACATTGCGACTTTGCAAGAATACACGAACCCAAAATTAATTATAAACTAAATTAGATACATTTTTGGAAAAACAATATTTGTGTCCTTGTGACCCCGTTATCGAAATATGACATCTTAAGCCTCGCCAAAATTTAAAAAAAGGGCTCGGAAACTTTAGTAAGTTTGAGTGAGTAATGGCAGACATCTTTCACATGATTTGTAGACAAATTCCCTGCACTTGTAGGTGGTGAGCTAGCGTGATCCAGTTCTCGTCAAGTCTTTTAAATTTGGCATTTTTTAAAAAAAATTTGAAAAATCTTAAGACCTCATACATCAATATCTATCGGAATGGGGCACATAATTTTTAAGTTAAAAAATGTCTCGAAATGCTCTTTCGATTAGTACCGATTTGACCGTTGTAGTTATTACACTAGTCGTGTTGTTCCCTGGTTAGAGTAATGCGGTAATTGGTAAATACAATATCAACAAATAATTTACTTTTAAACGAAAAAAAAGGTTTTTACAATGTGTCTCTGCAAAGGTATATGCGGAACTAGAGAAAAAAATGAAAGGTGGATTACGTTTTATTGTTACGGAAGATTAAAAAGATAAAATGCAAAATGGTTTCGTAAAGAAAATAGTAAATAAAAAACTCAGACATACATTTTAAGCAGACCATTTTCTATTACTTTAAAGTCTCATACACTGAAAACTGAATCTCTCCTTCCTCGAAAAACTGAAACATTCAAACCACTTAACGTATTAAAAAACAAGGAAAAAGAAAAAGAAAAGAAACTACAGGAAAACTCTTTTACGGTTTCCTAGTCTCACCTGAAGAGCGGATAAAGACATCTTCAAATTTTTTACAGCAAAATTTTGTATTATTTAATTTATACTTTTTAAGAAAAGCGTCTTCCATAAAAATGTCAGACACTTTTTTTTAATACTCTAGATATTTATGAGATTACACTGAAGTGACAAAAGTCATGGGATACCTCTTAATATCGTGTCGGCCCTCCTTTTGCCCGGCATGACATAATGTGGGAGTAATTCTCCTAATTAAAGCTCGATATCGAAAAGGCAGGACGAAAAGTTATTCTGCCGCTGCTAAACATTTGGCGGCGGTTAATCCAGATTAGCGTAAATCAAAACTAGAAGAGGAGAAGATGTCTTTGACCCCGCGAATACGCCTCGATGTGGTTAGTGCCAAGTAAATGAAACGCGGAACTTTCTCTGATACAAAGTACACTGAAGTGACAAAAGTCATGGGATACCTCTTAATATCGTGTCGGCCCTCCTTTTGCCCGGCGAAGTGCAACAACTCGACGTGGCATGAACTCAACAAGTCGTTGGAAGTCTTCTGCAGGAATATTGAGCCATGCTGTCTCGATAGACGTCCATAATTGTGAAAGGGTTGATGGGGCAGGATTTTGGGCACGAACAGACCTCTCGATGGTGTCCCATAAATGCTCAATGGGATTCATGTCGGGCGATCTAGGTGGCCAAATCATTCGTTGGAATTGTCCAGAATTTTCTTCAAACCAATTGCGAACAGTTGTGGCCCGGTGACATGGCACATTGTCATCCATAAAAATCCCATCATTGTTTGGGTACATGAAGTCCATGAATGGCTGCAAGTGATCTCCAAGTAGCTGCACATAAGCATTTCCAGTCAATGTTCGGTCCAGTCGCACTAGAGGACCAAGTCCATGCCATGAAAAAACAGCCCACACCATTACGGAGCCACCACCAGCTTGAACAGTGCCTTGCTGACAGTTTGGGTCTATGGCTTCGTGGGGTCTGCGCCACACTCGAACCCTACCATCGGCTCTTACCAGCTGAAATCGTGACTCATCGGACCAGGCCACGGTTTTCCATTCATCTAGGGACCAACCGATATGCTCACGTGCCCACGAGAGTCGCTGCAAGCGATGTCGTTCTGTCAGTAAAGGCACTCGAGTCGGTCTTCTGCTGGAATAGCCCAAGAAATCCAAATTTCTCCGCACAGTTCTAGCAGACACGTCCATTGTACGTCCCACATTGATTTCTACGGTGATTTGACGCAGTGTTGCTTGTCTGTTAGAATTTACGACTCTTTGCAGACGTCGCCGGTCTCGATCTTTAAGTGCAGGCGGTCGACCACTGCGCTGTCCATGGTGGGATGTTATGCCTGAAATTTCATACTCTCGGCACACTCTTGACACAGTGGATCTGGGAATGTTGAATTCTCTAACGATTTCCGAAATGGCATGACCCATGCGTCTAGCTCCAACTAACATTCCGCGTTCAAAGTCTGTTAATTCACGTCGTGCGGTCATCATCACGTTAAAACCTCTTCACATGAATAACTTGAACAGAAATGAAAGCTCTGTAAAAGCACTGCGCATTTATACCTGTTCTATGCGATGCTACTGCCATCTGAAAATTTGCATATTGCTATCCCATGACTTTTGTCACTTCTGTGTAAATAACCTCATCAAAACTTTGACTTTAACATTTCAAGTGCTTTTTGTTGTTAAAAGAATCGATTTCGTTTCTGGAAAAAAAAAACCATTTTACGTTTTATGAAAAGCAGCCTAAAAGGTTAAACCATCGAAATAACTTTTTTATGAAAGTCACCTTAGAGAAGGACTTTTAGTCAAGAAAAAGGTAAAGGGTGAACGTATTGGTAATTTTATTTAGAGGAAAGGAACATATTCACAAATTTTAACATTTAAGAAAATCACAAAAATCAACAAGGTGTACTATCCAAGCATTTTTTTAAAAATCCGTAACAGTTGCGCACAATAGAAAATCAAATTTGACTCTTCGAATAATAGTACAACTTCTATGAACATAAAATTTTTATACAATTTCAAAAGACTATTTAAAAAACCGTGAAATGTACTAAAAGTTGTGACTAATCTCATTGGGAAACTCTGATGATAGGAAATGTTCTTTCGAAACTAATGTTGTTCAAAACTCGAGAGGTATCTTTAATTATCCACACAACAGGAATCCGTACGATAGTTGTAAGTGGTGTCATATGTTCACCAAGTATCTCGGTAAAACATTATTACACAGTGAAACCTTATAATAAATTCCTTTGTTAACGTCCCATTGCAAAAACGGAGAAAATGTTGTTAGAAAAGTCTAGACACTTTACAATATATTAGAGAAGGTCTTCTACCCTTTTTCAGTGCAAACAGTGTCGTTGTGTTGGACAGCATTCAAAATGGGAATGTGCGACTAACTTTATTGTTTTATATTGTACTCTAACCGTGGAATAAAAAAAAAATTGGCTACATAATTTTAAAGAAACACATTTCGAAATTTATTTCTCGTAGCATGATAATCATTTTTTTAGCAATCTAGTCTTTTGAAAATAGTTAAAAATATCCGAAAGTATAGTATTGTTATACGCTTAATTCTAAACCTGTTGACCCCCTCTCCTCCGTGAGATTAAATTCCCATAATCCCAAAACTGTTTCATTGTTAAGCTCCACTGCTTAAATAGATGTGTGTACTTTGTTTTCTCTTTTGGATTTCTGTGCGTCACAGCGTTAATTCTACAACATAAAGTTGCTTCCGGTAAAAGGTAAACCCCCATTTTCTACTTTTAAGGATTATATTTCTAACCATTTCTGAGCAAAAATTAAAATGAATAAAGTTGATATTTTCTGTAAACAATAACTATAGACCCCAGTAAATGCGGCACGAAACTTCGGTTACATTTTACTGTTATCCATTGTTTTCTGGGTCATTATGAAAGCAGTTAAAAGTAGAGAAATTTCTACTCGAAATTGGCCACAATGGTAACTACGGACATAAGTCACGTGGTTGGAAACTTCAGTTATATTTTGCTCTTAGCTGCAATTTTTTGAGTCAGCTTGAATGATTAGTGAGGGTAATAAAAAGAGATGTGGAGTAAATAAAGAAATAAATAAATAAGCTGATTAGTTTTACTCCAATAGTGGGATAAATTAACTAATATAATTAGATACTAATTTTCGGAAGATAGTAAAAATATCTTTTATTTAATTTAATGTAAAGACTCTTCAAGTTAAGAATTCCGAAACTTTTCCAATTTTCTTGGACATATCGCGATACCCACATTGAGAGCTAATATTTCAAATCGTTAAATTGTACAATGTTTTAAAGTCGTATATTTTATCCTTAAAAGTGGCCCACCTAAAATAAGTGAGCAAATTATGTAACCTGAACCTAACTAACAACCAGTAAATTAAAACGTTTCTTTTATTTCGAGATAATATAAACGCTTTAATTAACCGTGTGTTACCTAGAAGCAATAGTAAAAAAAATATAGATATAATATTTTTTCATACAAAAATCTCAATGCAGATATGTTTATTCTTCTTCTCCATATTTAGCTGCACCTCAACAATTATAACACAATTTCTGACTAACCGACGGGCCTTGTAGCACATCCTCGACTATTACGGTTACCATAGTTTTCTAAGATAACGATTGAGTGTGAAATTACTTAGATTGGAGCGTCGTAGGGTTGTCATAGTGACATTTGTAAGAAAACCAAGAAGTTGAGGGTATTACACTAATTTGTGTGCCACTTATGATTCTGAGAATTGAAAGACTGGGTGTCGTAGAAGTAAATCAGTGTATTATCCATCTTCAGTTTAACCCATAATTCAGATTTTACTTACGAATGTTAATACTTAATGCAGATAATTATTTGAAGTCGGTTATTTAAATAATGTACAACGCACTTTCTTATCGAAGAGTATTTAGCAAAACATTATTTAGTTATTTATTTTTATATCTTGAACTGGATTACTTTTAATTTTGCTGGTAGAGGAATATGGGCAAAAGAAAATAGTTAAGATAACTTACTTGTATCAAAATGAACAATCTGATAATTTTTTGGATAATAACCGTCGAAAAGATAATAACCATCGAATATTACTTTTCATTTTGGTAGTTTTTTTTTTTTTTTTTTTACTTTCAAAACAAAACAAAAAAAAAAAAAAAATCACTTGAAAAAACCATGGGACAAAGTAAAAAATGAAATATTTTTGTAAGGGAATATTTTCTGTTTGTTGGTTAAAAATATTTTTAATGAAATATGTAAATAAACGGAAAAATGAATTAATAATGACCAATAAATTAATAAATAATTTATTGTCATATGAGAAAAAATAAATGAGTGATAACACAGAGAATGAATTAGAAAATAAGTGAACTATAAGGTAAAGAAATGTAAATGAATTAATGAATGAAGATATTCATAAGCGATTTAACAAATAAATGAATAAGCAAAAGAAATAATTTCATGTTGCTCTTCGTGCACTTAAAAAATTACATTGAACATTTAAAATCAAAGCATGCCTAATGTGAACTAATTAAGTACAGCACTGGACAACAGTAGAATTCAATTTCTCTTTCATGATAATTACAAGATTTTTTTCACTTTATAATAAAAAATATTTTTGAAAAATCACTTATCTTACATTGTGAGTATTAGCCTTTGAAAATGACTTATCTTTTTTACTTCCTTGTGCGTAGTATTGTGATCGCGAAAAAAAAAAAATCACTCCAAATTCGGTTTAAAATTTGATTTTGCTCACCCCCGAATGAATATTGATTAGTTTTTTCGACTTGTCAGCACGTGCATATGTACCTACCAACATATAACCAGCAGAAAAACCTTTTTCAACCATCCCCGAGTCAATTACGACGAGTGACGTCTGTATGTACGTATGTATGTGCGTGTGTATGTCGCATAACTCAAAAACTATATACCGTAGAAACTTCTAATTTGGTATGCAGGCTCTGAGAAGGGTTTAGTTGTGCACTAGGGTGTATCGAAAAGAATTTTTTTTCGAAATTCAATTTACTAAGTTGATAAAAAGTTGCCCCTACATACCCACATATTCCACAAAAAATTTCAGTCTAATCAGAAATTGTTTAGGTGTTCCGCACGAGGCCTGAAGTTTGGGAAAAAATATGATTTTTTTTCTAATTTTTTTTTTAATATTAAGAATAAATGTTAAAAATAATTCAAGTTGAAAAATGTACACCGCAAAGTCGGAGGACAAAATTGTTTTTGAAAAAAAGTATATTAAACAACATTTAAATCTCCCACATTTATTCTAAACTTACGTAATTTTCACCAAAACTAGCATTTTACAAGGATATGCGACTTGGTTAGAAACTTGTTTATGAATGTGGAATCTAACTGAATTAACACTTGAAACTGGGATTCATCTGTGATTTATGTGAAGTAAAAAGTAAAATAATATAAACTATAAACAGAATCTAAGCCCCTCGTCACACAGTGACCGCGTTCTATCGGGGCCCCCGTGACGTGATGGTAAACGAAATACAGCTCCGCTAGCGTAGCTGCTTTAGGATGGCAGAAGAACATATATCTTTGGTTGAGGAAACAGACTATTTCGGACATGGTGCTCCAGTAAATGGCCCAGGAAAATAAATTGTAGCTTCAGTTTCACGATTTATGGAGAAAAAAAAAGCTTTATTGATAAAGAACATAAAAGCTATCGGTTGTGATGGCACATCAGTTAACACTGGAAAATCAAATGATGCTATTAGACTTCCAGAAAAGTGTTAAGAACCCTCACTACAAGCCGTGGTATGTTTTCTTCATTTAATGAATTAACACTTTGAGAGTTAGCGGTGGCTCTTGATAGGCCGACTACTGGACAAAATTCTTTTAGTTGACCTATTGGAGAATTCTAACAACATTGCTAAGATCTACCAGTCATAAACTTTAAGAAAATAGAACGCATTTTACCAGAAGTTGATGTCAACCCAGGTAGCACAAATAACCTTTAAACGTTTTATAAATGCTTTTAAGCGGTTGTTACAACGTTAATAACCATTTTACAACCTTTAAAAAACGAAGTGTGCTACTTGGGAAAGAATTGAGTCAAAAATACTTATGGGGTGTGTCAAAAGCTGTAATTTCCGGCAAATGTTCTCAAAATGTAGCAGAAAGGAACCCTGCACGCTTTTCCCATGCAAGATGGCTTCTTTACACTGTGGAATGGATAACATTGTGGAGATTTGTATCCAAATACTTGTTGCAATCTATGGTCTTAAAAAAAATGTTTAAATGCATGAATAATTTTATGCTGAGATTCGATTGTGAAAAAACAGAGAGCATAAACCTTTATTATAAATTCTGCTAGTTTATTTAACTCTGAACTTGGATCACTACTTACGACGTATAGCCTCAAAACTTTGCCATCGTGAGCCATCTTGCATGGGAAAAGCTTGTAGGGTTCCTTTCTGCTAAATTTTAAGAACATTTGCCAGACATTACAGCTTTTGACACATCCCATAAGTATTTTTGACTCAATTCTTTGACATCAACTTCTGGTAAAACGCGTTCTATTTTCTTTAAGTTCGTGACTGGTAGATCTTAGCAATATTGTTAGAATTCTCCAATAGGTCAACTAAAAGAATTGTGTCCACGGTTTATCAAGAGCCACCGTTAACTTTCTAAGTGGTAATTCATTAAATGAAGAAAACATACCACGGCAAGTAGTGAGGGTTCTAAAGACTTTTCTGGAAGTCTAATAGCATCATTTGATTTTCCAGTGTTAACTGATGTGACATCACAACCGATAGCTTTTATGTTCTTAATCAATAAAACTTTTTTTTTCCATAAATCGTGAAACTAAAGCTACAATTTATTTTCCTGGGCCATTTACTGGAGCACCATGTCCGAAATATTTAGAGTCTGTTTCCTCAACCAAAGATAGATGCTCTTCTGCCATCCTAAAGCAGCTACGCTAGCGGAGCTGTACTTCGTTTACCATCACGGGGGCCCCGATAGAACGCGGGCACTGCGTGACGAGGGGCTTAGATTCCGTTTATAGTTTATATTATTTTACTTTTTACTCCACATAAATCACAGATGAATCCCAGTTTCAAGTGTTAATTCAGTTAGATGCCACATTCATAAACGAGTTTCTAACCAAGCCGCATGGCCTTGTAAAATGCTAGTTTTGGTGAAAATTACGTAAGTTTAGAATAAATGTGGGAGATTTAAATGTTGTTTAATATACTTTTTTTCAAACCCAATTTTGTCCTCCGACTTTGCGGTATACATTTTTCAACTTGAATTATTTTTAACATTTATTCTTAATATTAAAAAAAATTAGAAAAAAAATCATATTTTTGAAGAAATTCCCAAACTTCAGGCCTCGTGCGGAACACCTAAACAATTTCTGATTAGACTGAAATTTTTTCTGGAATATGTGGGTAGGTAGATGCAACTTTTTATCAACTTAGTAAATTGAATTTCGAAAAAAAGTTTTTTTCGATACACCCCGATATTGTGCACTTTCCTTTGTGGTTGCACTCAAATGTTTACAAGGGGGTGTTTTACCCCTTTTTTGGGGTAAACCAGTGTTAATTTCAATGCAAACTGAAGTGATATGAATTGGCGCTACCACTTGGTGATATATCGCCAAGCATTTGGTCACCAAGTGTTTGACGCCAACTTGGCGACAAATTTGGCGAAAAAATTACTTTTTTAATTTGGGTTCAATTTTGCGCTATTGGCGATATTTTGCGAAAAATCCACTGAATTATGTTAAAATCGGCGATCTTTTGGAAATTAATCATTTTAAAACTTTTTTTTTTTTTTTTGCATTGTTTCGTGGGAAACTGAAGGTGTAGATGTTTCAATTATTTATCTTGCTCACTCCAAGCACTATTTCAACACTTAAGGCATCTATTAATAAATTTACACGTAAAAGGAAGTAGTTTGGGGTCCATACCAGATTTTTTTCGTTAATCTTTAGAGCTATTTAATTTTTGACTGGAACCAACTATGTGTATAAGAACTTAGTCAAATGTTGCTCGATAGATGACGCTGTAAACTGAAAGTATTTTACCATTTCACTTTTCCCCACATTCCTCTACTTAAATTTGTGAGCAATGGCGTCAAAAGAAGGAAAATTGCAAAATACATTATAATTACAGCACATAATATATAAATGCTTGTACTAATAAATAAAATTCATTCGGAAAAATGTTTGATTTTCAAAAAATACTTCTTTTTATTTTCATTTCAAAATTTTCACCACAGCCTTAATTCCCATGTAGTACGTCTGTAACTTTCGTAGTTCTGAGAAGATTAACCTTTTAACTGTCAGGCTCGAGATAGTCTCGGGCACAGCTGGTTTTAGAAAATGTCACGCCCGAGTATTACTCGGGGTATTTTTTTTTTTTGAGTGCATCGTATTGTTATACCCGAATATATATTGGGAGACGTTTATTACTTCTTCATCTCTTTGTGAAACCCGACTGTTTCTCGGGTTTGTTCTTGGAAAAGTGTTAAAAATCAAAATAACTTGACAGTTGAAGGGTTAATGTAAAATTCAACATTTTTTTTTTGTCAAAAGCAGTGACAAAAAGTCTTTAAAATGATTCCTTACTTAATAAATAAGTAAATAAATAAATAATAATAATAATAAATAAATAAACGTTGAGAAAAATACGTAATTAAGCCCAAAAATCCCAAATTTAGAAGAAATTTAGTAAAACTTTTATATTTTATCAAATTTAAGGTCATTCACGCACACAAAAAAATGTCAAGAGAATATACAGATAAAATTCCGATTTTTTTGTCAAAAGCAAACCATTCATAACATTTATACCTGATTCGAATATTTGAAAACTCCGGAAGGAATCCGATGAAAAAAAAATAGTAATACTAAATCTTATCAAAAATCAACTTATGCCTCAATATTTTAGGCGTGTTATATGTGAAAAAAGGAACTCAGAAATGTATAGAATTTAAAATTTCATACTTATAGTTTCCTTCCTCCTTCAGAATAATCAATTTTCTCCTCTGAAACTAGGGAAAAACATAAAAGTCGAAGTTGTGACTGTAATAGGAAATCGGGTACTTATGCAATATTCGAAAGCTAGAGAAAAATATATATGTTCGATCCAAAAATACATCTGGTTGTTGAAAAGTATATGTTAGTGGAGGAGTTGAGGAAACATGTAGAGAAAATTCGGAATAAATCACGCATTATGCATACGTATGAATGTACAGTAAACCCTCAGACCGGATCCTATGAAACCGGACTTCGCTTAGTCCGGATAATCATTTAAATGTACATAATGTATAAGTAAAATGTTATTTATATTTTTGCATGCGGTAATTTGCAAAAATGTAATTTTCTCTATACACTTTCATATTTCAATCCCTTGATTTAAAAGTACAATATTTATGTTGCAGAGTCGTTTTTATTTTTATTTATTTCTTTATTTTATTTATTTAGTTTTTTTTTCTTTTTTGCTTGATGGGAAGAGCTGCAAACAATATTTTTGTATAAAAAATATTTTCGTGTGCTTGGATTCATATTATTAAGTCATTTGTTATTCAGTTTGCTGGTTATTTAAAACCCTTTTTTTGCACCGAGAAAAAAAGAAATGAAAGAAATAAAAGATGATTTTTCTCTTACCCCAAAGAAAGAGCTTTCAACTGTTTTGTTTTTGATGAAAATTATTTATTTTCATGATTTTTTTCATTTTTTCCTTTTTATTTTGCGAACAGTTGAATTATTTTCCAATTAAAAAACCTATTTATTAGCCGCTTTTGTATTACAAACTTAACTTTATTTAGATATTCATTATTTTTTTACAAATTTAGATCCGAAATCAGTTGGTGCAGTTTTTATTTTTGTAATTCTGTCCTTTAATTTACCCCTTGTAAAATTATGCACTTAAATATTGTAAAAAATAGCTTAATTTAAAATGTTCTAAATAGAAAACTCATTAAGAGTTACAATTTACTGGAAAAAAAAATTCTAACAGTCTTAAGAAACCGAATTCAATATAAATTTATATCTAAAAAAATTCAATATAAATTCAGATCATTATAAGTTTTTTTTTTCTGCATAATAGAAACTTATTTTGCTGTTTTTAACCTATTTTGAATATTATAAAAAGGTACGTTCGCCATATTTCGCAACCTTAGCTAATTAAAAAATATTGATCTAATGTTACGAAATTCATGTTGCTGTACAATAAATAGGCTAGTTTAGTTTTAGATGGAATTTCTGCTGTATGTAAGAGTGATATACCCTTGTAAGCATTATCTTCCTTGGAGATAATGCTGAATTATGATGTTAAAACAATATATGATAAATCTGAACATAAAACATTATAAATGTTCGCATAGATACAAACACGTGTGAACTTTTATTTATGTGACATTAAAATACTAATTACAGCCCGCTATATTTTTTAAAATACTATTATTTATTATTAAAAAAATAAATACAACTCTTATAAATACACATCAATAGATTACAGGGACATTCAACAAGCTTTGAAATTTGTTTTAAGTGTTTTAGATAAATTTCTGAATTGTTTTTTCAAATCTATTGTGGAAAAAATTAATAAAATGGGTGATAGACAAATGAAATAATTTATTGCTTAAAGATACGTAAATGATGATCTGCTTTGATAAAGCAAACGGTAATGAATTGATATCTAATTGATAAATAATGAGCAATTATCGAGTGCCATATGGTGAAAGTCGTATAGCAATTCGAAGACGCTTCGCCAACATTTAGCAAGTGGTGAGGAGAAAGGAAAAGATGGTACTTCAGAAGGCTCTATCAATATAGAATACGTGGTAAATCACAGACCTCAGCTTAACCGAAAAAAAATTACGACAGGAGCGCTAATTAACTAAGCTTATGAACGTGTCGTATACGATCACGTGCATTCTGTTTATTCGGAGCAGAAAACTGTCCGAAACTATTATTATAGTGTGGAATGCTGCGTATGTTGACATGTCTTTTTAGAGTAAAGAGGACAGGTACGGAGGTTTATGTGACACATTAAAGAAAATGTTAATTGAAGAAATTGAGTTAAAGAGTCTCTCACTGTTGTCTAACTTATTTTGCTAAAGAAAAACTTTATTTATAGGAAAGAGAAAAAAGAAACTTTGCTTTTTACCCATTGTCGAAATTTGCTCGCATAATAGAGTGAAATGTGTTTCGTAACTAAATGGATATATTGAGAAATGCTTGGTTAAAAAAAATGCTTTAACACAGATAGTAAAATTCCATAAATCAGATTTTAAATTTTAATTTTTTTGCTTGGGCTTCGACTTGTAAAACACTGTTTTAGGAAAAAACGCGGTTTCTTGCAAGCATATTTTTTTTCTCACTACATCGATTTTTTTACGGTAGTGAATCTAATTTAGGTTTGCACGTAAGAACCCCAAATTAAATTTCTCAGGAGCTAATACGTAACCAGTATTTCGAAAAACAGCTAATGGAATTGTCTGATCTTATTTTTTTATTGATTTGTTTGACCTTTGAAACTCGCTACTGTTTTGAAGTTTTATTTGAAGTAGCATTAATTCTGATGATTCAGTAATTTTCTTAATTTTTTATAAGACACATAAGATCATGTTTTTGTGTTCAACAATTGTTGTTTCATCTTGGTTTGGAAAACTGTTCCCACTGGCCAACCTCTTACTTTAAACAACTATTTAGTTGCAATGTTTGAAAGTAATGATAATTACGGTCAGGGTGAATTTCTATCAGAAGAAATAAAGGAGTTTAGCTGGCGTAAGCTTTTATGAAAATTATGTAATAATTACAGTGCAAAAGACTTTCAAACATTGTGTTGGCTCAAGCACAACGATTCTCTTCTGTTCACAAAAATACATCATGATATTGCATTTAACGTCAAGTCGTGAATTTCGCTGATAGTAAGAATTCAAGTACCAAAATTGTATCAGTGAATTTTTCTCATTTTAAAAATCTGTGTAAACTTTAAGATTTACATTAAGAGTTTCCTCAGAACTTAAAAGTTTAATGCAAGTGATAATTGTTTCACGTTCTTTTATTTTTTATTACGAAATTCTTATTTTGTGAGTTTTCTGCTGCATGCTTGACTTTTGCACTACAGCAATATAATCGACCCAATCAGTATCGATTTGTTTCTTTCTTAAAACAAAGTTTGCATTTTTGTAAAAGAAAAAAAAGTACTTTCTATTTCATGCTTATTTTCAATTAATAATATGCTTCTATTTTGTTAAAATGAAAAAGCAAATAAATTATCTTCTGAACCAAATAGAAATTAGCGTTTCGTGATTTGTATTTCAATAATTAAATGGAAATAGCTTTGTGTGATAAAGTTATAGCAGTTATTTTAGTGTGTTATCTGTAATTATTAAAATAAATATAAATACAAAGGCTAAATTAAAAAACTAAAACAAAGAAAATATTACTATGTGCATATTTAAAGGAGCTTATGATATTTTATTTGTGTGAAAAAAGAAAATTGCAAATGTTGGTAAATATAATGAAATAATGGCTAACCCTTTTTTACACCGCTCCTCATATTAAGATGGATCTAGAAGTCCTAAACACATAAAAATTTAAATATATTTATTTTCTTTTTCTAGACAATAAGGGAAAAACGGGAAAGGAAATTATAAATCAAGAATTATTACTCATCTATTTAAAGTTTCCATCTATTTTTTTAGAATCCCATTTCTGACTATTGGTCGTCAAATTTGCATCCCTTATTCTTTATAAAGAATGAAGGATCATATGTTTTGGAAGTATGGAGGTTTGATTCGTATTAATAATCATAACAGCGGGCGATAAGGATCCATCACACTGGTCGTAGAATGGACACCACTATCAGTGCTGTAACACGACTAACTTTGGGTAGGGTTTTAACTACACATTTTTCGTGAAATCTATATGATCAATGAAATTCCTTTTTGTATATTCTATAAATATTTTTACAGCAAGTTACTTAAATAGGAGGATGTTAAAACATGAGCAAATGAAGAATGTGACGTGTTGTTAATAAAGAAAAAGGTATTTGATTTTTACATCCTATAACTTCAACCGAGTTAAATATTCGTTGTCTTTTTAATTATTTAGATAATAAATGAGTGTACTCATATACGCGCAATCGAAGTAATATTTCTTAAATTCATGTTTTTTTGACACAAGATATGTTAAATATATAGAGTTTGAAACTTTCTAATTTAAAGACTTTTGATGTTTTTGTTAGCTTTTGGTATTCGTAATCTGACGAAAAACGCTGTATTGTTTTGTAGGATAGGATATTCTTAATAACTAGAATAGCAATTAATAAAGCAGATAAAGCGCTTAGTTTGTAAAGTAAGTCAATAATAACATTTCACTTTTTGAACTAAAGCGAAAAAAAAATAATGCAGTAGCATTAAGTTTTCTTGCCAAAAAAGAAAAAAGTACATTGAAACATTTTGGAATAGTTTGGAAAAAGTGTCGCAGGGTGTTGAACCTTAAAAACATACCCTTAAATACGGCCATGATCACTATTTTTTTGGAGTAATATGTTTTTTTTTCGGTGCAAATTTTTACGAAACATATCACACTTGTAGCCATTTCAAATTTTTCCCGGATGGTCAAAGGGTGTGTAGTCAATGCAGATTATACCCAAGAGCAACAAAACCCACATCCACATTAGGTAAATACATTGATCTCATAAAACTAGGGGTTTTTGGAAAATGCTCCTTCTTGACCTACATAAACGACGGGCCTAACTTGTAGAACAAAAATAAGTGTGTGCATTTAGATAAATTTAGCAGGCGAGCAACACTTAACAAGGGGGGGGGGGGACGATATCAAAAGCGATTGATAAGTAACATATCCTATCACTTGCATTACACCGCCAACTCGGCTATTTCGATCCATGGACTGCAGTTTCGTGCTTATTATGCACTCATCAGCATGGAATACGAAAGTATCCGAGTTGGAGGCAAAAATCCTCTTATAGAGCAAATTTTTGCCTCCAACTCTTCTACTTCCGTAAACCATGCTGATGAGTGTATAGTAAGCACGAAACTGCAGTTCATGGATCGAAATAGCCTAGTTGGCGGTGTAAGGCCAGTTCCTGCCTTAGCCCTTGCTTACGGGCGGTTACTCACTGCTTTATATCCTATCACATTTGAAGATTTAAATAGTCGAGTCTGATTTCATTACTATCAGCAATAAAAGAAAAAATATATGCAATTTAAATTCCATATTAAATTTTAAAAAGAAGTTAGCTTTTTACATTTTCTTTCTAATTCATTTTGCAGATCTTCGATTTGGAACAAAAGATGAACTCGATAAATAAATGCGTGACATTTGAAGTTTCAAGGAAAGATGAAGCGTCACTCAGTAAAAATAAATAAACATAACATAAATAAATCATTAAGTTTCAATAGAACAGGAGCAACGTTTCCAATTTGTCTAACAAGATTTTCCTTCCGAAAAGGAAAAGGTATGCAGTGATATTTTCTGTTATTCACCAATTCATAGAAGTAAGTATTAACTTTGCAAAACATGTGCTGCTGTTACTAGGAAACACGTTTCTTCAAAATTAAAAATAATAAAGTTTCTTTTGAGGGAAAATCGTGTAAAAATTTCGTTTTAGTTTAAATAAAACACGAAACATGAAAAGTCTTCTAATTTCATTTCATTTTTAGTTACAAACAAGTGAAACACAACAGTGGAGTGATGTGTTTCACAGCGAATGCTAATTTTTTCTCGTGACTAGCGACTCTTAAATATCTACGTGTTTTGAATTAAAAGTTCAAACTTATTTTGTTTACTGCTCTGTCAGAGAAAATAGCTCATATTAAAGTCCTCTTTATTGCTCGGATTAAAAAACAAATTTCAAGTAGAGCTTGAAGTTCTACCAGAATTAACCCCTTCATTCGGAATTATGAAATAGTTAACCAAAAATGTTTTATTTAGTACACAAAGTACTATGGCTAAGAGCATCTCACAAACAAAATTTCAAGCTTGTGAGTAAAAAATTAAAAGAGTTATGACGTGTCCAATTTTCCAGATACATATTTTGAAATTAATATTTCAGCAAAAAAATATGAAACATCACACAAACTTTATCGTAAAATATTCTCCAAACAATAACAAAACATAATATAAGCATTTGAAACGATAAATAAAAGATTATATATTTTTTAAAAAATCAGAAAAAAAGGTCGCCTTTGCGACAAAAATCTATCGTTGGCAAAACGAGTCAAATCCCATCTTCCAATCCATATTTTGGAATGTTGCCAATTCCAAAACTAGAAATTTTTGCACAGATGATAATATACAGAATGTCAAGAGTAAACTACAAAAAAAATCAAGTAATTTAATCAATTATTAAATGATTAGTAGCTGTTCAAAGATTATGTCCGGTACACCGGACACCAGATCAAACAAGGGAGATTTTCAACTTGTAATCATCCGTTTTTTTAGCTTCTTATGTGGTTTACGCTTTTAGTTAATACACAATATATTTTAAGATTCGACCAAGAACTAATAAAGGCAGTAAAATGTTTTACGAAATGTAATATTAAATATTATGGAAAACCTATTAATCAATGAGAATTTCCTGAAAACTATTAGGAGTTAGGTTTTCAAGCAAGTTCTTATTACATGTATCCAACGAGCAATATTTAAAATGTTTCTCATTTAATCTGAAATAGATGTACAAATGTAAGAGAAAAATGTAGAACTAAGCCGAGAATTTTCTTCAATCTTTATTTCGCTAAACTTCAATGTTGAATATAGGGTAAACTTCCAGTAATTGACCATTTAGTGGAAGTTTCTACAAGTTTATTGAGTTCTCTTGATAATTGTTACGGTTTCAATGTTAAAAATAATCATTACTCCTTCTCGCCTCACCACTTATTTTTAATCCTTAAAACAGCAGATTTAAAATAATCAAATTTAAAAAAAAAAAAAACGTTCTTTTTAGAACGTATATATAAAAATTCTTTTAAATATACTTTATTCAACGCACATCTGAAGCGACTGAATTGGAGTTCCCGCTCAGAGGTTAAAAAATTTTAACCTTATTTTAAACTGGGCAAGAATAGGTACGAAATAACTGTTTAAAGTAAAAAATGGAACTTAAGAATTAATTTCGAACACATTTTTGTTACAATTACTTTTTTTTTTTTTTTTTTTCAAATTTGCTTTTAGAGGGAAATTAAATCTGTAGCTTTTTTATGTTTTTCCAACTTTTATTGTAATTAATTTATTTAATTCAAAATATTTTGACTTTCTTTTGGTTTCAACCAATGTCTTGTTTCTTGTCTATAAAAATTTATTTATCAATTATTACTTTACTTTTACAGAGAAATAGCTTTAAAATAGAAGTTAAGATTATATAGGAAGGTTTTAAACGAAATATTTATTACAGTGAGATTATTTTAACACATAAAAGCCGGAGACAATATTTGGAGCTCAAAGGTAAGATTTTTTTTTCAATTTGTGTGTAATCGAAGCGTTGCATTTTGATGTCGGAAGGAGACTTTTAAATCTTTCATTTAAAGTGACCGAAAAGGTTAACCTTAAGTTGTCCATAGATATGCAAAGTAAATATATTTTTTTTCCTTCAATCTACTCATTAACATTCATTTTCTTATTCATCATTGGCATATTTTTACCCCAAAGATGTTTAAAAATGTCTTTTTTTTTTTTTTTCAAAAAAGTTTCCAACACGATGCAAGTCCATTTCGGAAAAAAAGAAATGTTTTACAACGCAAAAAACCAACTCAATTTAGTAACAAAAATAGTTTCTGCCAATTGATGGCGCATTTTACAAAGTGGCTGCGCTTTCAACTTATCTTCTTTAATTTTAAATTTAAGTAATCAAATGCTCAAACTAAATTCAAAACGTCTTCTTTAAACAATAGTCTTAACAAACAAATATTTCAATAAAACTATATTTTAATAAGGTATGCGCATTTTATAGATATTTTTTTTATGTCAAATGTACCTCATTAAAATATACCACCATTAATTCTTTTGGAGGAGCAAAATTACCTCAAAGTCATTTACACTCAAAACATGACCTGAAATAACAACGAAGGAATAAATTGTGTGCATTAAAAATAAATTTTTTATCTTCGTCATGAATATAGTTTGACTCAACCAGGCCTGCCATTTCGAACTTTCCTAGGGGGGAGAGGTAGAGCAAAGAGTGTAGATATAGTGTAAATAATACAAAAAACACGCTTATTTTCAAATAAATACATTGATTTCACAAATTCGGGGGGGGGGGGCAACCCCCCCCCCTTCCCGACAACCCTAAAGGACGAGTCTGCACCCAACATATTAAATTTAAGAACAAAAAATTTTTTCCGGATTAATCGTGTACTGTTTGTCCTTGAAAGCAGCGCCTAGCACTCGCGAACCATTCCATTTAAAAAAGGTGTGATGGGTTGCGGGTGAACTTTCCAAAGTTTTCAATTCAAAACTTGAATTTTCTATCCTTTTGACACATTCCACTAAACTATGTATTTGAAATAAGCATGGTTCTACGATGCTTGATAAGGCTCAAAATGCTTCTTATTATTCTTCCCCGCATTGTTATCTTCCTTATCACCGCTATTTTAGTATAATGAGAGAAGACCTAAAGCATGCGTAAATATTCGAAAGGTTTTACCCAAGAAAATCAGACAGTGTATCACCTTAGAATTTTCCTTCCGTTGGTATATATTCCCTGATTTGAGCATTTCTACCACTCTTCATATTGCACAACTTCATCATTTTACTAATTATACTTCAGCTGTTCTTAAACGAGTAAATATTATTAAAATAAATTAAATTTAACTTGTCTTTCAAAAGGCTAAGAACAGTTTTTGCTGCAACATGACCAACCGTACAAGAAATCACGACTAATGGAAGATTAATTAGAAAACCTAATTTATTCATTACTACATTACGTAATTAAGTTTTTAACTGCTTTCTCTTTAGAAAATTGAAGTATAAAAAAATTATTTTACAAAATTATATACTTTTAGTTCAAAAGATATTTTTTCCATTATCATTGATATTTTGGGACCCTTTTCTTTGAAATGTTTTTTTCTAAAAATGATAGTTTTTTTTTTCATGTTTTTTTCTCGTTGAAAATACAAAAGTCACAGAGGACATATGTTCAATGAAAAGATTTTAAATTGTCAATGACAGATTGATGGATTTTTATCTATCAACAAAAGGGAATTGAAGTTTCGCAGTTTTACAAATTTATGATAAAGAATACTTAATTTATTACAGCACATTGATTTTACTCGATGCAAACCTACAGTATTATTCTAAGAAAAATTATTACTTAATTTTACTTTTACCCATCTCGCTATCAGGAACGCGGTTACTCGCTTTTTCCTGCGAATATTTGGAGATTCAGATAAATTTATACTTTCCTTTTCTTAAAAGTCACAACTGCGTTTAACATTCATTCTTATATCGCAATACTCCAGCGATGTTTTTCGATATAAATCGAGCTGTCAAAAGTTTTTTGTATATTTTATGATGTAAAATCAAAAGTAGATTAATTAAGGCTTGCATCACTATTAAATAAATAAAATAAAATCAGAAACTGGGCATAAATTTACTAGCGATTTCTTTAGTTCCAATATCTTGTGTTGAGCAATTTGTTTTTATTTCATAGCTTTATTTTACAACACTTAAATCTTTCGCTAAAGAAAAAAGAAAAAAGTTGGTAAAACAGTAATCATAGTACAATACATTCAATCTTACAAGAAAAGAATTTAGCTAGTTTTGTGTAGATTTAGTGAAAGCAAACTGAGACCCGTGCACTGAGCGTTAGCTTTTGAAATAAGGGGGTCTACAAACTCACTATCATTGTATCTTTTCACCGTTGAAACAAGATGATTTCGTATATTACTGCACGAATGCTCAGTTAAACTACGACTGTGTTGAACACATGCCTCCATTTGTAAATAATCAGCTATATTACCGCAGTCTGATATCGCACAGAATATTCCGATACAGTCGGGGTACAGTTTTCTGACAGAAAGCGTGTGTAAAATAATTGAATGGCTTGGGAGATAAAGGGGATATGTGACAAAACAGAAATTGCGAGTAATTAAAGTTCGAAGTTCTACTGTTGCAGTTGTTACAGCTTTTTTATTTTCTGGTTTTGCCGTTAGTGTGCGTATGAAATTGGTCTTATGACGTCTACTTTTTGATGTACCAAGTTTTATTTGCTTACCTATACGTACATCCGTTGCTTACCATTTTTCCAGAGTTTTTTTTGATGTAACATAGCCCCTTCATCCTCCGAGTCCATCAATTGTAGGAGCTAGCCGAAGTTGCAGCCTCTAACGTCACTGCCACAGCTGTACAAGAGAGTACTTTGAAGATGTCAACTGTTCGATACTACCTTGGATAGCAACACTATTTATGCAATCCACCTCATGCACTGAGTATCTTTTTTTAAACTTTAATTTTGGTTATTATATTTTCATATTTAAAAAAGAAATAGTATCAGTTGATTACAATAAGTCTTTACCACATATGGCAAAATGTTTCAGCTTTGTACTGAGTTTTAAAACAATATCAACAACAACACAGCTGTAATATTTAATCCAAAAATTAGTCCCCATTCGCATAAAAGCTTTTCTATGTTGTTGGCTAACAGTATTTATTTAAGTGCTAAATGAGCCGAGAAAAAGAGATTTAATTACATTTCTGGTGAAAGCAAAAATTAAGAAAAACATTTTTTCCAGCCGCGACATAAACGTCATCCGGAAATAAGACTGCGAACATCATCTTCTGAAAAGAAGTTCTTTTCGTACGTTTGTCATGTTTACTGAACTTAAATTTAGTAATGGAAATATTTTGTAAGAGAAAAACATGTTTTTACTTTATCATTTCTATGGAAGTAAACTGAACAAACAAATTTAAATGATACAAACCGAGAAATATTTATCATTGTTTTGTAGTTTAACGATTGCAGTTCGTAATTCTGTACCTAAGAACCAAACTAACTTTTAAGTCCATTTTCGTCACGTTTCAGTAGAGGGCGAAAACGATTGTCGGATAAATGCAAGGGATTGGACTTGCGCTCTTTCCACGCTGCTAAATAATTGTGAAGGAGTTTCTTTTCTATAATAACGTTCTCATGGGTCGATGTGGAATAAGATTCTACATACAATAAGGCAAAAAAATGAAAATCGCCATTTTTGGACTTACGTCGGTCTGGTTCCGAGGTACAGAATTTACGTTTTGACGAATGAGGATCTGTATTGCTTAAAGGAATTATGTTAAACTGGTAATATAAATTGTAATTCAACTTTTAAAAAAATGGGGTCTAGAATATCTAATAGAAGAGAATTTCAAATTGAAATTTTTAAAAATTTCAATGCCCTTTTGTCTCTAATAACCCCGTGTGGAGTAATAATAGACTAAAGCTGCAACTCTCCATATATAGCAATGTAAAATCATGTGAAAAAATGAGAGACATCTGCAAACCATTCTGAATCAGTCAATATTTTTTAATTTTTTATATTTTCATAAGTTAAATAAATATTTTTTCTCAAAAATTAATGTTCACAAATGAAGGGGCAAGTGGATGAAGGTGATATGTGACATGGGAATTTCGCCGATTTATATAAATTCAAATTAGTGTGTGTTCAATTGTGTTAATTCACATACATCGTTGAAGGGGCAAGTGAATAAAGGTGATAAGTGACATTTTTTTTAGTTTCAAGAAAAGCTTTCAAAAAAAAAAACTTTTCACCTTCATTCATGGTAATAAGTAAGCATTTCCAAAATTGTCCACTTTTATCCACTTGCCCCTTCAAATGTGTTCGCGAAATTTATTTCTTTTCTACTAGGTCCTAAATAATATAATATTAGACTTAATGTCAGTAGTAAATAATGTACGTAACATAGGAATTGACTAAAAAACATCTATATAATTTTAAAAGTGGCCAGAAAATATTTTAAAAGTTATCTGCATTATAGTCCAAAATATGTTAAAAAAAGTATCTTTAAAGAGAGCCAAGTGTTATTAGGGATGATATGGGGGGAAATAAGAGACTGGCCTACAACCTGTAAATAAAGAAGGTTTTCAAGATTTCAAAAATAGTACATCGATAGTCATAATCTTGGTCGGAAGTTTACACATTAAGAACCCCCAAACACCTTACCAACAAAATAAAATTCACAAAAAACGTAAAAAAATATTTTTGAAAAAAAAAAAAAAATAGAACCGACTTCAGTTGGAAATTGCTCTAAAAAGTAAAAAATAATTTTTTTCTTTGAACACCATCGAAACTACTTTTAAACATAAGTTTTGAAGTCGGCGCAAAAACGATAGGTAAAATGATATTTAACTATATTTTGCCAATATTTTTTCAAAGAAACCATTGAAATTAAAAGCAGAATATTTGTAGCATTACACGAATGTGTGGTAATCAATGAAATGAATCCATTAAAATTTATATTTATAGTTGAATTGTAGTTGCGTATGATTCTATTCATTATTTTTGCGCCGACTTCAAAACTTATGTTTAAAAGTAGTTTCGATGGTGTTCAAAGAAAAAAAAAATATTTTTTACTTTTTAGAGCAATTTCCAACTGAAGTCGGTTCTATTTTTTTTTTTTTTCAATAATATTTTATTTCATTCTTTTTAGTGTAAATGCACTTAAAATAATCAAAATATAGTTAAAAAACTATGCTGCTGTTCAAAAAACTTGCAGACCTAGACTCGATCTCATTCCATCAGGAACTTCAACCCCATGCATTTAACCACTTGAGTCAACGGGTCGCTGATTGAAGTAAGGATTTACGATAGCACATATTGTTTTAAATAACATGAAATTTTAGTTTTTCGATCATAACTTTTTTTCTAGTGAACAAATATCGTCATATGAATACATGGTACCTAAGTTAACCATCTCCTATCGATTAAAAAAAAAATCGTCCAAATCGGTTCAGTAGATCACATGTTATGTGCGAACAAACAAACAAAAAAAAAAACAATACGCTTTGAATTGAGAACCTCCTCCTTTTTTGAAGTCGGAATAAATTGAAAGTAAAAGTAAGTAATTTGAATTGTGGGAGAAGGGGTTAGAGTAAGACTTGGAAAATTGGTGCAAGTTTTTGCATTTCATACATTTTGCGTTCATACCCCCCCCCCCTCGCAGTGCAAAAAAAACATTACACAGCAGATTTTGCCTAATAACTCAACACTCATGGTGTTTGATACATTTTATTTGTTTGTAATGATATTTTTTGGTCACAACCAACATGAAACTCACAAAAAATAGTTACTTTAATTTTTAACATATATTTATCATCTTCAGAATTTTTTACTTTTAATTTTACTTTGAATTTGACGTAAATGCAAAGTATAAAATACAGAATTTTATAAAGGTACAAAAATTAACATAATATAATTGAGTGTGTAAATAATTTTTGAAAAAATAATATAAGTGCCGCAAATCAAAAACCATTTATTGCCACAATCGATTCAGAGCCCCCAAAAATGGCGCAAACGTCCATAAGAAAATTCTACAGCATCGAAGGACCCCATTGCCAATTTTAACAAAGATCCGACCAAAACTGTCATTTTGTACTATAAAAAAATATGGGGTAGATCCTTATAGGGGGATGTACCTGCATAAGGACATTACAATCATTAAAAGCATTCAAAAAAAAAAAAAAAAAAAAACATGCAGCTGTTTGAAAAAATCCTTGCCGACCTGGACTCGATCTCATTCCATCAGGAACTTCAACCTGACGCGCATAGCCAGTTGACCATCGGGTCGCTCATTGAAGTAGGGATTTACGATATCACATATTGTTTTAAATGACATGAAATGTTAGTTTTTCGACCATAACTTCTTTTCTAGTGACCAAATATCAACATATGAGTACATGGTACCTAAGTTACACCATCTCCTATCGATTAAAAAAAAAATCGTCCAAATCGGTTCAGTAGATCAGATGTTATGTGCGAACAAACAAAAAAAAAAGTATACGCTTTGAATTGAGAACCTCCTCCTTTTTCGAAGTCGGTTAAAAAAACCACGATTTTTTAAGGTAAGTCCAACGGAAAGGTTTTTTTTTTTTTCACTGTATGAAATACAAATCAAAATATGTTATAAAATTTTAAATTATTGTATTGTAGTAAAGTATACATATGATACTTTATTTTACATACTAGCGGTACCCGCATGGCTTTGCCCGTGGTATAAAATTAAAAGTTCATTTGTAAAATAATTGTTATAGCACAAAAAATGCTCTATTTTAGTTATATAATTCCTTCAAAATATGATATAAAAATCTGATATGGACCCCACACTACTTAATTTTACGTGTAAATTGCTTAGTAGATGCCTTAAGTGCTAAAATAGTGCTTGGAGTGAGCAAGATAACAATTCAAACATTTGTATCCCTAGTTTGCTACGAAACAATGCAAAAAATTTTTTACAATGATTAATCTCCTAAATATCGCCGATTTTAACATCATTCAGTGGATTTTTCGCAAAATATCGCCAATAGCGCCAAATTGAACCAAAAAAAAATTTTTTTTTCGCCAAATTGGCGTCAAACACTTGGCGACCAAAAGCTTGGCGACATATCGCCAAGTGGTCGCGCCAATTCATATCACTTTTGTCTGCATTGAAAACACTGATTTACCCCATAAAAGGGGTAAAACACCCCCTTGGGGACATTCGAATGCAACCCCAAGGAGAGGTGCACAAAAATAAGCCAAAAGAGAAAATAAGAACAATTTTGTTGCTCACAGAAACCAACAGAAATCTTACCAAAGTTTAAAAGAAGAAGAAAGTTTTCTTTCCTAGCTTTAAAAACAAAACAATACATTTTCCGAAATGAAACACTTTAAAAAGAACGATGCAATATCGCAATTGATACGATATTTGGTTAATCTGTGCATTAGGTACCCTTTTCTCGCTAAATGGGCGATAGGCGCGCCAAGCGTGGTAACCCTGACTATTTTGCGTAGTTTCTCTCGGAGCTTTCAACTCCGCGAGACACGCAAAAACGCGCCAGTTGGTGACTTTTTGAAAACGCGCCAAGCATTGTCCCAAAGCACATTTTCACCGGGAAAAAGACAGGGTTGCCAAAGAATTGAAACAGAAAAATACTACGCCTCCTCTAAAAAAATATACTACAAAATACTACTGTTTCCAAACGTTGCCAAAATCAATATTGCTGAAATGCGAAATCTATGAAAATGAAAAAAAAAAAAAATCCGCCAAATCTTTTAATTAAGTCATTAGTATATTGGAAACAGGGTTGCCAGAAAAATACTACGCTCCTTATTTGGGCCAAAAAAATACTACCGTAGTATCAAAAATACTACGTCTGGCAACGCTGGAAAAAGAACGAAACAAAAATAAGTATGAACACGTAACCATGGTAACAACATGAAAAGTTGATTTCCGTTGATAAAATAATTCATTTCATCTCTATTTTCAAACAAATTTTATTCTCGGCTCAACCATTTTAGAATCGTTTGGCTTGCTTTACTGAAGGTAAGCCTTGAATTCCGGGATTCTAAAAACAATTATTACAGCTCTCCTGATGATCGTAGAAACTTCGAAAAAACTTCATTTTATGCAGAAAATTTCAAGCTTTCGAATGACATAAGACTTGAAAATGTGTATGAAATATTTCTTCCCTATTTTATCGAATTTCCGCTAAGAATTCGAATAGAAAAAGAACGAAATGGAATTTTCGAAAAATCGCTTCGAGGTGCAAAACTACATGCTACAAACTAATTTTGTGCCAAGTGGCATGAAAATCGACCGAATGGTTTTGGCGCTACGCGCGTAACAGACAGAAAGACAGAAAGAAAGAAGGAAAGACAGACCCACCTTCAGCTTTATTATTAGTAGAGATTTTTTAAGTTGTCTAAGTATATTTTTTTGATATTTTTTGAAAGTGTCTCTTATTGCCCCTGTCTGTTATTACCCCGGTCTCACCAATCTATTTTTATTTATGGAAAATATTTGAAACGTCAGAGGACAACTTTAATAGTAAGAGAACAGTTTTTCTAACTTAGAAATTTTTAGAGCATTAAGAGAAAAATATTGCTTCAGAACAACTAGAGCTTTAATACAAAACCTTGAAAGAAACTTTTTTTTAAACCCGACTGTGGCCTGAAAGAACAAATTTAAAAGGCTAGCCAACATTTGACGGCTTTAAAAAGGTAAATAAGGTTAGAAAAATAGTTATATATCACATACACCTGTAAACTAATAGTAGAAGTTCGAAACCTATCATAAGAGAAAAATATTTTCGATAAAAACTTGGAAGGAAGACGGGAGGTCTAGCCTAACTTATACAGTAAAGCTATTCCCGAATTAGTTTCCTGATTTGACGATTGACCCCTAAGAAATAATAGCCCCAGCCTCATCACTCTCATAAATCTTTCAGAACCCGGAAGCAAAAACGGGGAAAATAGAAAGGTTTGAGAATGGTTAGAGGCCGCGGACATTGGGTATCGAGTTTTATGGAGCACATCAACAGCCAACAACCCATAAAATATATTCAGGACAAATAAAGCATAAGCCCATTGCTTATATTTGTCGAGTTTGAGGGTATTTAAAGCTCCAATGGCACTATCGCACAAGATTTTTAGAGCGCTTTATGCGCCAATTTTCCGCAGTTATGTACCTCATAAAAGATGCTGTGGCTAAATACATTATATTTATATTCTAGATTAAACTGTTCAATAAATATTTTTGAGCTTGCGTCATATATTATTGAGATATTGACAAGACCGTGGGAGTTATATCTTCTTTTGTGTCCGTAGGGCACAGGGGTCATAGCAAAAAGACCAAAAGAAAAAAGTCGAAGCTCTTGAAGTATTTAATTAAAAAGAAAAAAAAAAATTTATAATAGTAATATTGTATTAGTATCACTCTGGACACGAAAGTCTGAAGCCTGAAAGTGGTATTTTAATTTCACAAAGTTAGATGCCATTGACAAAACAAATGCGTGTTACTGAACAAGGACCTTTTGGATGAAATCCTTTTAAAAAGCTTTTTTGAATCCGGAATTTCCAGATGTTTTTATTTTTAAGATATAGGCCGTTTCTGGTACTTTTACATTTTAAAATGCGTTGTTGTTGTCTTATGCCTGCTAAGCTGTCAATTTGGGGTGCGCTGCTTCTTTTTTTCAGCTTGTACCGTAATTTGGTGTGACAAACTGGTAGTTAAAAGCAAACCAGCGATGACGAAGTTCGACTTAAAAATTGACGGTAATAAACAGCAAGTTATCTACTTTTCCACCAATGTTACACTTTTACCGTTATGCAACACTTTTACCGTCAATTTTCAAATTGAACCACACTATGCTTACTATCTCTAGTAGGTGCGCTAAGTTTATTTCAGCTACCATTTTGTTATTAATATTTACTTCAATGAGAGAACATCTTCTATCTGTGTTATTACTAAAATTAAAATCTGTCCGTGTCTGTCTGTCTGTCTGTCCGTCTGAAGCTTGAACTCCTCAAAAACCGCTGAGCGTAAAGAATCAAACATAATACCATTCAATTCGAAATTTTCTAAGGAAGACAATAAGACCAACCGCGTAATTGTACGACGTTAATTAGCTGAGATATTAATTAAAACGTTAATTAAATTCTTTGCACTTTTAAAATTCCAAGACATTTATTTCTTTCCGTTGCCATTTTAAATTAAAGCGTTAATTAAATTATTGAACTATTTAAAATTCCAAAACTTTTGTTTCTTTCCGTACCTATTTTAAATTAACGCGTTAATTAAATGATTGAACTATTTAAAATTCCAAGACATTTATTTCTTTCCGTTGCCATTTTAAATTAAAGCGTTAATTAAATTATTGAACTATTTAAAATTCCAAGACTTTTGTTTCTTTCCGTTGCTATTTTAAATTAAAGCGTTAATTAAATGGTTGAACTATTTAAAATTCCAAGACATTTCTTTCTTACCGTTGCCATTTTGAATTAAAACGTTAATTCAGTTATTGAACTATTTAAAATTCCAAGATATTTATTTCTTTCCGTTGCGGTTGTAATTAAAACGTTAATTAAATTGAACTTTTTAAAATGAAAGAGTGTTATTTTTTTCCATTGTCATTTTGAATACGTGTTATAACAAAGTTCTAACAATTGTTTTTATTCTAATTATTAATGACATATTTTTTCTCTGGTACCATTTTGAAAATGTGTTTATAAATAAAATTGCAATTGCTGTTTTTAGAAGGGACTTTTTTTGGCTGCGATCCAAATACTAAAAGAACTTTTTCGTTTAGCGTTTTGCAATTAATTTTACAGGAAGAAAGCGGTTTGGAAATAATAGTTTTTGGTAAGGAATTTTATATGTTATTTAGGGAGAGTGCTAAGTATGCGCTACTTGACATCGTCTTTCTTTTTGAGGAAGCATGAGCAAATAAACGCGATTTATTCTTTAATGCAGGAAAGCTTTTTAGCGAGTCGCTTTAGCGGGGAGTAGTTTGTTTAACTTTTCCTTGGTGTTTTAAAGGCTAGCCACCTTGGCGGCGAGTAGTTTATTGAAACTTTTCTCGCTACTGTAAAGGCGAGCCGCCTTGACGGCGAGTAAACTATTTAAACTTTTCTCATTACTTTAAAGGCGAGCCGCCTTGGTGGCGAGTAGTTTGTTGAAACTTTCCTCGCTACTTTAAAGGCGAGCCGCCTTGGCGTCGAGAAGTTTTCTCAAACTACCTTCACTACATTACAGCCCGTGCAACGCCGGGCCACGCAGCTAGTTGACCATTAAAAACCGACGAGTCCGTAACACGGACGAAACTGTAACTTCTGGATGTTATAATAGAGCTGTCGGTGTTTTACATGTATTTCCGCTAAAGTAGTCATTTTGCGATAAATTTTGGTGAGCGAGAGTAATAAGTACGGAGTCTATTTGCTGTTCTCTATTAAAATCCAAGCGTACGAGTATATTTAAATAACATTCAAAGTAAATTTTAGCATATTTTACCGTCTTGTGTATGCGAAGAAGTCAAGAAACAGTTTGTTGCACCACACATCATATCAAGTATTTTTTTTTTTTTTTTAATAACTCAAATTTTAAAAAGGTATTTACGGCAAGCAGCACTTCAGAGACTTGTTCGAAATTCTCACATTTATTGCACTGGAACTTTATAAATCCTTACGCCTAATATCGGAATTTAAATGCAATATAGAGATAAAACTACTCTTTTCATTGATACTAACTTTTGGTTTTCTTTTTAAGACAATTCTAAAGCAAGGGAAAATAAAAGTAAGTGCATGAAAATAAATGACATTTTTAGGTACAAAAAATACTTGAATAAAAACGAATGCATATACAGTGGAATCTCGATAGCTCGAAGCCTTATAACTAGAATATTCCTTTGTCTCGAAGTTTTCACTGGATCCCAAACTCTTGAGATGGCGGTTGGAATCTCCTATACAGCTCTAATATTTCTTTCTCCAGAAACTTTTAATCTGTATCTTGAGACTTCGAGTTATCAAAACTTGATTGCATATAAAATAAAAAAACTTTTCAAAACTTGATTCATTTCCGAAGTCTTTCTTTACGTAATTCGCAGCTTTCAACTCTATGTTAGTTCTTTCCAAACAAATTACTCTCTTTTATGAACGATTAATAAGAAATAAACACTAGCAATTGAGTCATATTAATATTGAAATTAATGAGCAGACTAAAAAAACAATGAGCTTTAAACAAAAGTTAAATAGTTGAAGAAAAGTAAACTTTTAAAAATATTTACTGTAGAAAAAAAAATTTTTTTTTAGAAGTGTTGTGGAAAATAGCTTAAATCAAAGAGCACCGTACATTTCGTTCCCGTCAAGTGTAAAATCTTAATTTAAATTTAAATTATGCTTAAAATACTGTAATTAGGTGTAGAGAGGTACCAGTTTCAATCTAACTGATTGGCTTTACAAAGAGATATTACTTAAATTCCCTGGTCAAAAGGAATATGTATTTTTAATACTGATTAACACTTAGATAATTATCTAGCAACCGATAAAATACTTTTACGTCCACATCAGTTGTCTAATGGACATTCTAATGGAAGCTTGAAATGGAAACTAATTACCACATCTCCTTCAGCATGCCTCTCGGAAAATAATAAAAACGGAAATATTGATGATTAAATTCGGGCTTTGAAATGCAAGCGGACTAATGAATTCACTAAAAAATTGACATGTTTTTCTTTAAAGGTATAATGAAAATTGTACTTTTCTTTCTTTTTGCTGAAATTCCTATGCAGTGTAGATTAGTGTTGAAAAAAAAATCCATTTCATATCATTAGAAATTCGGTTCAAAAAAAAACCTAAAAATGCGAATCCAATGGAAGTTGTAGGAGTGATGCATATTAAAATTTGGGCGTATAATATTCATATGTTTTTTGAAATGAAGCTCAGGAGTTAAAACATTTTTATCAAAAAAAAAAAAAAAAAAAAAAAGACACTACAATTTCTATTTTAAAATGTGAGGAGCAAATATTAAAATAAAACCCTGAACTAGTTTTACAATATATGTTGTAAGAAATCAAATAATTTAAAAAAGCATCTATCAAATTATATTTCTAAAATGTATTTTAGACTCATTATTATATCTTTAAAAATAAAGACTTAAATGATAATTTAACTTTCCGTTCTTTGTTACCTTGCAAATCTTACGTGGCTAGACTCGTATTTTTGAAACATCATGTTAGTTGAAGTTAATTCTGAGGTTATTATAGTTTATTTCCTTGCTTTGAATTTGATATTTCTTGAATACTCATATTTGTTAAAATGTACTACATGCGTACGAAAACTAATTGCTTTTGCTGTATTGCTTATACGGCGTATGCATTTCTTTTTGTCATGTGTTTTGTGATCAGTAGACAGTGTTTGGCATTCAATTATTACTGTTTCTTTTTCGTATACTAAAGTGTTATTTTTTTTATTTTTAAGAATGGATATTTGCACGTAAGTTTATTATTAAACTGTGAACGCTTAGATGCCAGAATTAAGCATGAACATTCGTTAAATCTCACTTTATTTTAAAATTTCTTGTATTAAATATATGGAAATGAAATTGCTTACATGTTTTTTATTCTTTTTCTTTTAAAATAAGTAGTTTTTTTTCCTTTCTTACATTTCAATTTTTTAAAAACCTTTTACTTAATCCCACAACTCTGTACATGTACATTTCCATTTGTTTATATACAACTCATTTTCTGATGTTTTCTGCATACATTATAGTAGTAGTTTTAAAATATAATGCTATATAAGTAATCTTTATACTTAAAATCAGTAAAAAATCCAAAAATACACTAAAATTTAAGAAAAATTATAATTTTCAGAAACACTTAAGAAAATATGGATTAAAAACATGACTTGTTGGATTTTTTTTTTTAATTTCAAAAGAAAACATTTGAAACTGTATTGACTATAAATCACATGGACGTGCGATTACTTTTGCTAAGACACCTCGAGGCACCAAATGGAAACAAAAACTCATAACTTAATGCTTTTTGTATGGAAAGAAATGTTTTGGGGGCAATCGTTTCTGGTTCAAAACGGTGCCCCTAACGTTTTACTGATAAATTAGTCTACTTAAATTGATTTTGATTGCAGCAAACATTACATTCACTCAAAGAGTAAGGTCCCATATGTGACGACATTTTATGACTCATAAAAAGCAAATTTTGTTCGAAAACCAATTGCGATGACATTCTTTTAATACAGGCTTTTGAGTAACTTAACCACCCTCTTACTACCAAGTTTTTTCTGAGAAAAAATAAAATAAGTACTTAAATACATCAGTTACAAAGCAAATATCTATAAAATTCGGGAAAATGAAGAAAATTACACTTCATTGTCAGTGTTTAGAAGGAATACCAGCGAGATGTGTATTCACAATACTACAAAGCATATTTAGCCCATAGGGTCATTTGAAACTGTCCCGGTGGTAGTGAAAGGGTTAAAGAATCTGCTTTACAACAGGGCAATTCCACGAAAAGTGGTCCTAACACACCAAAATTTTTTCCCCCCATAATACAAAAACAAACCTTATTTTTTGACAAAAAAATATCTACTCTTTTCGATTCCAGCATCAATTTTAAGATAAAATTTTTCTTTTCTCATATTTTAGCCTTGTTTAATAACATTGAGACAAATTTAAAAAAAAATGCATTATTAGTGAAAAAATGTCAGAGAATTTTTTTCATCTAATAATCAATTTTTTTTTTGGAAAAATTATCAAATATCATGAACGTTGATCCTTTAGTATGATTATATCTCATATTTTTCGTAATAAAGTGTTTCATAAGTTTTTAACCCCTCAAAATATGCAGGTTACTTTTTTTTGGTCACACACGTAAGGCAAAAGATAGAAAAGTTTCCCCCCAAGGTCTAATTAGGGGACTAAAAGAAAACTATCTCATATCATAAATTAACTTGACACATAACACCTGTAACCTGACGTACATCTTCATCCATTCGGCAGAAACGAGGCTCTTTAAAAGCTGTCACACACGTAAGACTTTTGAATGGTTTACCTTAACCCTTCACTGCACGGTGTGCCAGATCTGGCACAAACCAAATAAAACCTCATATATTCCAATGACTTTTTAAATGCAGTTAAACTGAGTTTTACGCCCCTTCTGGAACATTGCTATAACAGTTTAGTGTGATGTTTATGTACTAGTTAGTTGCACTAGTCTAGGTATTACAGTTCTTTCTTTTGAAAAAAAGAGTGTCTGCATTTCCTTTAGAAGTGTGTTTAGTCATTATTTCCTTTGTTCTAAAAATGTTTTAATACACATAGTGGCAAATTTGTTTGTACCACTTATGGCACAAAACACATTGTAGATTATTACACTTATCGGTATACAAAGCATATGCTATGTGCTTTGTGCCATATGTAGAACAAACAATTAAAACATCATTTTTGGTGCACCTTTTGAAGATAAATTTTTTTCTTCATTTTTTCCTGAACTCAAAGTTATTAAAAGGTAACATATGACTTTTTTCATGAAAATATAAAAATCGTGCAGTGAAGGGTTAAGAGTCAGGTCTTGGTTTGAGAAACTTTCCCAGGAACCGATTTTTTTTAATTTAACTTTTTTTTTGTTAATCTCCTCTGATTACATGTAACATGTTATATAAATAAATTATAAAATAACCTATATATAATTCGTATACAAATGAGAATTAATTTCGTCTTCATTCTTTATTTTGTGAACACATCTTTGCAATTTAATTATTTACTAGCGGCAATGTCCAACAAAATCAGATCTTTCGTTTAGGGCAAAAAATAAAATATTAAACAAGTGGTTCCGTGCGGAACTGAACGAGCCTACTTTCCCGTTTGCCAATTTCAAATTTCAAATTTGGTAAAATATTCATCCGAAAGATAATGGGTACGTGTGGGGTGGGGGGTGGGGGGCAATTCGAAAAGTCAAACATGAGAATTAATTGTCCTCGCCGAGATCTTTCTAACAAAAAAAGTTTGTTCAAATCAGACTGTTTAACTCAAAAGTAATTAGCGGGGGACCAGTTGTTTGAGCGGTTCAAAGTTGAACAAAAAAGGGCTCAAACCAAAATATTAAATGTGAGAATTATTTATCCTCGCCGAGATTATTAGAACAAAAGAAAAAAAATGTTCAAATCAGATTGTTTACTCAAAAGTTGTTAACGGGGGACAGGTTGTTTGAACGGTTCAAAGTTGAACGAAAAATTGTTCAAATCTGAAAGTCAAATATGAGAATGAGGTCTCCTCGCCGAGATCTTTCGAACAAAAAAAAGTTTGTTCAAATCGGACTGCTCACTCAAAAAATATTAGAAGAGGGGGGGGGGTAGGGGGGGAGGGGGTAGAGACAGACAGACACATATATAATGCTGATAGCTATAATTATCAGTTGTGGAAGTTGAATTGACTTTAAAATGAAGACATGCTGCACGCGGTCACACACGTAAGGAATATTAAAAATTTTTTATTGCTACTCTACGAAGTTTAGAAAAAAAAGAATATGTGGAATACTTACTTAGTATACTTAGACACATGCACAAAAATCACCGTTCATTTATCTTTTAAAACTTCACAGGAAATTACACAATAATATCAGGTATAGCTTATTTTCAGATTTTCCGAGTCACACACGTAACTCTATTTAAAATTTTATAAAAAAATTCAAAAGTGTCCTATGAAAAAAATAACGCCGCATTACAACTTTTGCATATCTTCTGTTACTCCAATAGCAACCACTAAGAAATATATAAAAAATATCGTCCTGGTTTTTATTGTTATTTGCAAAGAAATGGCGTCAAAAAGTCACACACGTAAGGCTGGAATGGCCCAACAGTAAATAAAGAAGCATGGAAAATTACTTGGATTATCTTATTTTTACATGCATTAAGAATTTTATCTCAGACTTCCTGTACATGACAATACTTATAGAAGAAAAAAAAATGGGCACATCTTTGCAAGGATTTTGCCACAAATTTCTTAAATGGATAGATATTGTATTTCAGAAATGATGCAACATATTCTGTAATATGGTTCTTCTTATGCGCAAAGCTGGCTAAAACGCACAATATCGTGTTTATTGCTACGCGTAACAATAAATTGCTATATAAATCGGGAAACTTGTCATTATTTCAGCGTAGCGAAAAATTTTAAAAATGTTCCAAAAATAACTTTTTTCAAACATGTACCAACTAATTTGAGGGAGAGTAAAATTTTGAAGAAAATGGATGCAGTTGCTTTTTGTCTCTGATGAAATATCGTAACGTTGCAAACAAGTTAAAGCGTAATTGGGCTTCAATAGAATACTGAAGTTTGTGCATCGCAATTTATCACTCCCTTTAATAGGAGACAACTTATTTAGAGCCAAGGAAAAAGAAGTTTATGCAAAATTGCTTGAAACGTTGCCAACTACCCAGTTGCTACAGTAAAGAAATATTTACGAAGAAACTAATTATAAGATCGTAAGCACGACCAAAATGACGGAAATGATATGTAAATTATGTTGACGTCTTTGCAAAATAAATTGCAGAGTTAAAGTCGTTAATTTAAAGTAATTGGGATTCGAGTGGATTGGGTAAAGCAAAATGTTCTGATTATCAAGTGTGAGTCCTAAATTCGGCAATAACGGGATGAGACAGTAGAGAGAGACGTTTTTGGAACTGCAAACCCTCAACTTTTGTTCCTGGTAGCTTTAGTTGAAATCGTGGTGAAATGGAAAGTATTAGCAAAACGGTAAAGTTCCGAAAATATCTTAAATTGGGCAAAGAAAATCGCCTAAAAAGATAAGTTACAAGGATTAACATGTTTAGCAACACCCATTTAATTAATGATTACATATTTACATAGTATGCGTGCTATAGCAGAAACCAACTACAACAAGGTATCTTTATTTTAAATTGCTGAAATACTACATCATTTATAAACGCACAATTTACACTGATTTGAAACAAATTGCCTCCTATTTAAACGCTAGTTATCCTAAAATGGCGTTTTATCAGAAGTGTACTATATAAAATACAACTAATCGACATTTAGAAGGGTCTTTTTCTTCATATTATAACGTGAGGTAACTTTATCATTTTTATAAATTTCATATGTAACACCCCCTATTTTGCCATATTTCTATGTGGCACAAAAATTTTGATTGTTTTCACAAGTTTTGCGAAGTATGATTAACCTTTTGTTTCACAGCTAAATTTAAAAAAGCTCATCTGGTTGTTAATTTTTCTGTTTTATAAGATCTCAAACATTTTGGTTACGGCATGAATTTCTGTTCCATAGAAAATTCTAAACTAGCAAAATTATAAAATGTTTGGCAGGGAGGAAAGTGTGCTATGAATTACTAAATTGATATCGGGGGATTTTGACTCGAATTTTACGTTCTTAATCAACTATTTTGTAGAAATAGATGGACAAAATTTCATCTCAATTTTTCTTTTGCTAAGGCTTAAAATGCACATTTTTGCCGTTATAGAGATTCTATACTTACTATTTACAAATGAAATGAGATTTCCATTGAATACTATTACATGATTATTAGTCAGAAGTAGCAGAATATTTAGGAGTATTACTTTTTCTCTGATTTCCCAAATTCCGCATTATACCAATAATGTTTCGTCAATAAATAATACAGTCAATAGGAACAAAATACATTCCCACCACCAAAAACTACTTTAACATTAATTTATAATTGAAGGGGCAAGTGGATAAAGGTGATATGGTGACAATTTTTGAAACTTACTTTTTACTATGGATGAAGGTTTAAATAAATCCATCAGTATCATATCCCCTTAGTCACAAAAATGATTGGTAACTAAGAATATGACTCCATTTTACCCGTTGATAAAAATCCATTATGAAAAAAATAACATTTTTTCTAGAAATTAAAAAAATTGTCACATATCACCATTATGCACTTGCCCCTTCAATTATTCAATATTTTTTTCAAATACGATAATTTATGTACCGATTTATCTTTTCGTGAAAGAGAAAATTTCATCTCGAAAACAACTCAAAAGAATGGAAGGTAGTACACAGTTGTTACAGTGAATATTCTGTAATCTATTGAGACATCTCATCCATTAAAATGGATGTTTTAGTTCTCTCTCTTACTGCAGTAGATTTTGCTGTTGCTCGCAAACACTTTAATTGCGTCAAATCGGATGAATCAGAAATAACATTTTAGCTACTATTATGATATTTTTTTTATATATTACAGAACACAGTGATTGAGGAAGGCTGGAATTTCAAGCTCCCGAGACAATTTTTTCCCATCTTTTTGAATTACTGCTGTTGTTTTCCTTTCATTTCGAAAGAAATTTATACAAGGTTGATCCTTTGTCTTGTAATATGAATAAAGTGTATACCAAAAGTTTTTGTTAACATGGATAACATGTCTAAACTTATCAATTTTATTTTTACATTTAAGTTGTTCTGATTTAAAGGCATTTTCTCAAAATTAAATGTTCTGATTGCTTCATCACCTTTTTTTTTTTTAATTTCACCTAAGATTTTTTCGTAGTTTAGAAAACTAAACAAGCACACTAAAAAACGAATGTTGTTTTTATAGTATAATGCAGCTAGTTTTATAGTAATAAACTAATAAAATTGCTAATTTTACAGTAATAAAATATAAAATTGCTAAGTTTACTAGTTAGTACCGTGCATTTTTCAATTTCAAACTGGAACCTCTGCTGCCAGCGTTATACGGTTGCTTTTACAGTATAATACAGCTAAATGTTACGGCAAAAAACTATAAAATTGCTAACTTTACAGTAAGAAACTAAAATTGATAGTTTTACAGTTTATTACGGTGCATTTTACAGTTTTAAATTGGAACTACGGCCGGCAGTATTATACTGTAAAAACAGTTCATTTATTGCAGCGCAATGCTTAACTGTGTTATTTTCTACACAAAGAAAGCCGAATTCGCCCTCGAAAATCGTCAATAGTTGCGCTGCACATAAATAATTAACTTTGAATGAGAATGATTCCGCTGAAGGAACATGCATTGAAAAGAAATCAAAAGTTACATCACTCAAAAAGTAGAGCAAAAGAAAACATGAAAATCGTCTTTACATAGAAGAAATTGTGCGCAAAATGTATGAGTAAAATGGTCTAAATATAAGTCAAAGTTCATAATGCATTGATTCTCCTTCAGTTTTCTTTTTTGAGTGTCCAAATGCACCTAAAGTTACTCAAGAACATAATCACCATTAAGTTATAGTTTTACTATAACGCACATGAACACCTTTAAAACTGAATGTTAAATTGGTTTCTTCCTTCTCCCAAACGTTGCTCATTGCTTTAATAAAACGTGCATAACGAAAATTAAAAAATACCTATTTTTTTATTGGAGCGATAGTTTTCGTCACTGTATTTTGAGATATCCTCAAATAATATCTTACCAGTGGGGCCATAAAATTGGCAAGTCCATTAAAAACGATTCTACCTGAATGAGGGAGAAAGGGAGAAATTTGACGTTTCAGTTTCGTTTATTTCAATGTGACTTTTTATTCTACTATTCGTAAACACTTAATGAAAACAGCTATAAATTTCAAGCAAATTAAAAACGTAGCAACAAAAAGGTTAAATTAAAAGCGTAATAATAACTAATAAAACATTTTGGAACCTATCATTTGATTTGCTTTGAAGTAGTTTGAAAACTATTTTGTATCCCAAAATCTTTTTTTTTTCTTTGCTGAATTAATTTACTATAAACAGAATACTAGGTACAAAGCAGTTTATTGCCGCCCCTAAGCCAGGGTTAAGGCAGAAACTTCCGAGCAGAAGCAACCGAGATGGAGGCAGAAATCTTCATATAGAAGCAAAGAAAATCTGCATCCAGCTCGGTTACTTCTTATTCCATTCTGACGAGTGCCAATAAGCACGAAACTGCAGTCCCTGGATGGAATAATCGAGTTGGCGGTGTATTGAAAGAGTACCAGGTTTCTAAAATTTTTTTAAATCAAATATTGCGTGCACTAAAATTCTTTTTTTTTCTTTGGCATGAAAACAGAAATAAAATAAAATCATTAAACTAACATATAAAACATTACTGTAAGTTTAATTAAACCAAAACTACAACAAAAGTAAATAAAATCAAATTAAAAAAGGGGGAAAATAAGCTAAATCTGTTTTTAAATTTAAAACGATGATTTTTATTTTCATTGGTTCCCAAGAGCACTAACACAGTTTCTTGCTCTTACAGCACTTAGAATCAGCTACAATTATTTCGTTTTAATAGCTCAACTCAAGTTCAATACTAGTAAATGAGGGAACAATACGAACTATTAAAGAGAGTCTGAATGTGTAAATAATGCGTGAATGGGCAAGAATGTTTTACTCATTAAAAGGTACAAAATCCTTCTCTGCAAACTAGCGAACATACTAGTGCTAGATTGGGTGAATCAAATCATTATCCATTGTTTCACACTTTCGTTTTAGAACTAAGCAAAATAAACGATGTTCGCACTTAAAGTCCTACTGTAATTTTTATTTGATTACGATCGCTATGAATTTCGAAGAAAACTTACGATAATATTTGAATAGGTTAGATACATATATAACAGCCTGAAACCTATGTGTTTCATGTTTAGAAAGAAGGCATAATCGTGATTTATGTATTGTTTTCAAACAGAGTAAATTTTGTTGGAACTTCTTTATCTTTAAAAGTTTGGCAGTAAAATCCATGAAACGATCATAAATAATACATTCAATTATATGAGCAGTTAATTGTTCAGAACATGTTGCGAAAAATATTTTTTTAAGTTAAACCATGCTTTGAAAACTATTAAATGCACATGAAAAAGTTTACTTTTCATTTCCTTTTCTAATGAAAGACAAA
>JAXGGA010005536.1:0-77389 GCA_038373865.1 Uloborus plumipes
TGGGAGGCAATGGGGGGAAAGGGAGGCCATATTAGGATTCAGGGGATCATTGAACATAAGAATCAGCAAAAATGATAGCAAACAAGCGAATTTTTTTTTTTGCCGCTCAACCGAAAAACGTTTGAAATTGACAAAAACTGGAGAACTGTTTGCGCTTTGAGCACCGTCTTTTTATTTAAGTAGGAGGTTGAAAATTTGGCAGTATATTTGGGTGGATAAAGGTAAAAAAATGAGCCACCGCCGTGACCTCTAGGACAAATTTTTTTTTTTACCATAGGTTTGTGAACCACCCTAGAGTACCTATTATATTAAAGAAAAATGGAATTTTCTAGATATAATCATTATTAACAATATTTTTCAGCAAAAATGCAATTATTTTGCTTATCGTTATTGAATAAATGCTGATTTATACAGCGTGTTCCCATTTTGCTGGCAAGACCATTATTTTCGCAATCGTTCGTTCTAGGTACATACTTTCAATTGCGAAAATGATCAAATGCAACTTAAGCACACTTCTGATACTAAATAAAGTTGTGAAGCGCGATAAGGTAAAAACTGAGAACTATAATACATCGGCGCAAATGCAGATAATTTGTCTGAATTATTTTTTACAAATAAATTGTTATGAAGACTGTGAAGAGAAAATTCATACTGCAAATAAATCAGGGATTCAAAATCAATGAAGTAATTGTGAACCATTCCATTGTATTCGAAATGCTGTTGTTAATAAATAGCTACGGAATGGTAATTATTGGTATCTTGCCAAAAAAAAAAAAAAACTACAGACATAAATGTGAATTGCTTGGACATATTCGATCACTGTTTATTCAAAGTGGATTGATATTTTACATTGCAAAAAAAGCTAAGTACAGCTTTGAAGCACACCGAGGATATTTCTGCACCCGAGGGGTAGACTTACCAGGTCCTGCCTTAAGGGGGGTCAAGGGGGCTTGGAAAAATTAATGTTTTAGCATCCGGGAATATTTGCAACTACGACCTGAAACTAACGTAAGTCCAAAAATGGCGAATTTCAGGTTATTATAACATTGTCTGTAGAATCTTATTTTGCGTTGAGCCGTAACAACATTATTCCATTCTTAAAAAAAGTCCTTTATAATTATTACCAGTTTGATGCGAGGGCGAGTCCCGGTTTTTGAATGCACCGTACAAACAATTTTACGCTCTCCCTGAAAGTAGTGCCAATGTGACTTATTATGTCATTCAAGCTCAGAAGTCCAACTTTTAACGTGAAGCAATGCGAACAGATGTAATCTAAAAAGATGCATTTGTATTTTTAAATAACTATCGAGAGGCCGCTTGGAAAACGGGTGTTGAGGGTGGTATTTAAATGCACTCCTGAAGATTGTTTTCTGGGCTAACTCCAAGCATTCAAGCTAGCAGGGGGGGGGGGGATCTTTTCTTTTCTAAACACTTGTTGGGAGCAGGAATGAATCAATGTATATACGTGAGAGCGCGGAATGTAAAATTCATTAGAATTGACGTGGGGCTAATGAAGTTAAAAAGTTTCTCACACTTGTGTCTCTAATATATACTAAATACTGGATTTAAATGGAAGCAATTTACCCAAAAAGAAGTTTAATAGTATCAAATTTTTGAAGTATGATATTTGAAAAATCGTTGCAAGGAATCTGCATCGTTTTCGCAAAAAATAACTGTTTATGCTTGTTTTCTTTTTAAATTTACCGAGGTGGTGTAAAATGGACCAATTTGTAATTAACTCAGTGTCAACACAATTGAAATAGATTTCTCTCTCTCTTAACTCTTAGTTTGTTGAAAAAACTCTTAGTTTGTTGGCAGAAAATTTGTATCTGCAAAAAGTTTCTCCAATAAACATAACAACTTTGAAAAACACACGCACACACACACATTTATTTTATCATCATCAGAAGTTGCTTTGTAAAACACGCTGTTGACAAACTTCTCCAAATTGTTTATATTTTATTAAATATCAGGAAAAGTTAAAGTTATTTCTTCATCAGAGAAGATTATTATATTCAATGGAAGTAGTCTAATAAGAAAATATTGATTTTTAAAATTTTTATTTCGTTTTATTTTGGATAGGATTAAATGGATCATTGCTACGCTTAGTAAATGCTTCGTTAAAATTTAGTCTACAACGACGAATATAGGGCAAATCGCACATATTGTTAGTAAGGAAATACAAACAGGTATTTAAAAAAATAAAGCATGGCAAATAGTTACGTCTCTCCCAAAAAAGAAAATATTAATAATGCGGCTTTAACATATTGGCGGATACGATTTTTAATCAGCGTAAACAGACGCAGTTAAAATTACGAAAAACGTAATTGCTTCAGATTATATTTTCATCTCTATTTATTGTAGTTTCTTCCTTGTGAAACATGTCTGTCAATCCTCTAAATTGAAAACATTTTCGTTCGATAACTCATCTTACACAGTCATGCGGTAAAATGAGTCACTACTTTTGTGGATATTTTTGTTAGTTTAAAATTCAAAAGATTGCCTAATATTACATATATTTAAGATGAATCTAGTGTCCAAATGTAATTCAAACAACGTGTCAAAATATAACGATTTTGTTGCTGTAAAAATTTGAATGAAAAAATAAGCTAACAATGACCCATTTTACCCTATCCTACCCTAATTCCTCTCAGCTAACTGAAAAGAAAAGTTAACTTTTCTTTGCTCAAATCGCTATTATTTAGTTTTTTTCTACATAAAACGCTGAATTACAATTCTTTATCCATGATTAATTTTTACCTCACCAACGCTTAAGAAAAATTTCACATTCAGTGCTTTTTCGTATATGCACATATTCTGAAGGTTCATTTCATTGTCCTTAAGTAATGTTTGGATTTTTCAGTTAGTCTGAATACTTGGAACTGGCCCAGAAAATGATCACCCGGAGTCTGTACCACTCCCATCACAACTTCTCTTTGCTAACAAGCGGTGTTGGCAGTTAACTGGAATGAATATTTATTTTTAATAATGTTAATGCAAATCATAATTGGATGTATCTATCCTATAGCATAGGCGTCGGTTGCCAGACAAATACGGGAAAACCTCGAAAAGTGAATTCACGAATGTGGAATCGATCTTACTGAAGAAAATTGGATTAGATTCAGCAAGCATTTAGCAAAAATAACAAAGCAACAACGAAAACATGTTTTGTATACACACATAGTCTTGGACAAAAAAAAAAGAAAAAAAAAAGAAGAAGAAGAAAAGCATCACTTGCAGATAATGATATTTTGAAGAATTTCTCGACAAATGTGAGAACAATTGTGAACTTTTAATCCACTCTTAAACACTAATGCGCAGGGATACTGCAGACATGTGTTTCGGCGTTACAAGGAACGCCTTTTTCAATGCAAAAAAAATGAGAGCTTATGGATGCACAGACATCCGACAAAAGGCTTTTGTGGAAGGTCTGTGCATCCATAAGCTCTCTTTTTTTTGCATTGAAAAAGGCGTTCCTTGTAAAGCCGAAACAAGTGTCGCAGTATCCCTGCGCATAAGTGCTAAAAGAACGTTGGATTAAAACTTCCCTGTTTCTGCACTAAGGTATTTATTTTCTTCATGGGGACAATTGTTCTGTAACTTTTGAAACGCATAAAGTATGCAGTAGCTGACATGTTTCAATTAAAATCTAGGAGACCAGTAACCAATGGAGGAAACCAAAAATGTTTTTTGATAATCCTTCATCATATGTATGTATGTGAGAAAGAGATTTCGATTCTTTTGCAAACTAGAGTTTCCTGCAATGAATGATCATTTCCAAGGGCATCAATTTTGCTTAGATTTTAAATTTTGTCAAACAGCTTAGCTTAAATTCCAGCTGGCTGAAAAATGAATTGTTTTTAAAAACAAACAAACGAACAAAAATTGCATTAAAACCCGTCTGATAAAAACCTTTTTAATAAGTAGAAAGAAAGACTCATTTGTGTCAGAGGGATAACAAAATGTTTGATAACTACTAGTAGAATTTGCAAGACTTTTCTATCCACCTCTCCCCCCCCCCCAAACAATAAGTCAATATTCATAATAAATCAATCAGTGTTCGATTTTACTCAACGCACACATTCGCACATGATAAGCTTTGCTGCAGTTTTAATCAGAATTCTCGGAAGTTAAAGGATTACTTTATAGAAATGTGATAAAAAAAAAGTTTTCAAAAGGCTCCGTATTTCGGATTTCAAGGTCGTAACTAATTTTCCCATTAAATCGAGCATAAATGATTTTTTAAAGATTGATGTATGAGTCTCTTGAAAACTAAAGCGGAGAAGTTCGTTTTCTGATTCTTGTTGGCGTTAAAATTTCAAATGAATAATTAACCCTTTAACTGTCAGTTATTTTGATGATTTGGGTGCACAAATTGTCAAATGTTTTTCTTGCAAAAATCAAATGTTTAGTTCAAAATAAAATACACTTAGTAGTTAAAAATTGATATTTTGAAGTACATGGGTAAAATATTTAAAGTTTTATAGCCACTGCATATTTGCTTGAGACGGCTACCACTTAACATGGCAGTTGTAAAGTTCGCTTCTAGTGGAGCATTATTTTCTAAAAATGAAAAAAAAAAAAAATATTTTCTAAAAAATAAATAAATAAAAAAAAAAAATAAATAAAAGTGAATACCTTTCAGTAATTCAGTCTTGTGTGGTTTTACTGGAAACACTTTTCCAAGCACAAACCCGAGAAACAGTCGGGTTTGACAAAGAGATGAAGCCGAAATAAACGTCTCCCGATATATATTCGGGTATAACAATACGATGCACTCAAAAATAATAATAATAATAATAATAATAATAAAAATTACCCCGAGTAATACTTGGGCGTGACACTTTCGAACACCAGTGCTGTGCCCGAGATTATCTCGGGCATGACAGTTAAAAGGTTAATATGTTTCAGTTACTAAAGTCGACCAGAAAAGTGTACAATATAACCATTAAGTAATTTTCTGATCAAATTGATAAAAATAAAGTTATTTAAATATTAAATATTAATTTTCTCAATATTTCTTTTGGACATCCTTTTTCTCAACTGAATGCCACCTATAATGATATAATTTAATTACATTATTCTTGTTTTTAGAACCAAAAGGAAGGCTTTATTAATTATTTTAAGAGTTGACAGTAATTTTGATAGAAATACTTTGACAGGTCTGATAAAAAAATATATTGTTCCATACAAATTATTTTAAAAAATACCAAATGAAAATCCAAACCATTGCGATTTTCGATAGAAACACTTCCGGTTAATTTGATTAATATGAAATTTACTTTCTATTGAGAAAAGTAGCACACGGATAAAGTATGTTATGAATGAGTTCGTATTCACTATTGCGAATCATTCGTGATTTACCCTGAGGCTGGAAGAAAAACCCGGTTTTAAGGAGAAAATTAATGTTACTCTCAAACTCCTCTCGAAGCAAAATATCAGCTTTTCGTATTGGAAGGTTTCACGCTTTGGCACAATAATATTTACTCGCAAACAATAACCAATGATTTACTATCGGCTCTATTTAAGATAGTTATTAACAGTACTATAGTGTTCCTCTAACAGCTTAATTTCATGTCGAAATAAGTTTTTCTTGTGCTCTCTCTCTTGTCATTTTTGCTGGAACTCCTAGTAGCATAAGCTTTTTTTTTTTTTTTTAGCAGTCTGCGACTCAGATTGAAAAAGCCTAAAATAGTCTGCAAGATTAGAGTAATCATCAAATTTAAATCAAAGCCGGAGAATGCATTCAAAGAAGAAATGAAAATGTGCAACTTAGAAAGTATACGTAGAGAATGTATCAAAGTGAAATAACAAAATATTTACTTTGTTTTTAACATCACCTATCTGGTAATATTTTAACTACGCAGTGAACTCTCACTTATACACCGCCTCAGTTATGCGCCTTTTTCAAGTATACGACGATTTTCAATGGTCCCAGCACATTCCATGGCATAATAATTATAATAACATTCGTTTATGCGTCGCTCTAAAGATAAATGTTTCACTTATGCGCAAAATTTTTCGTAAAATTAAAAAAAATTAATTATTTTTTCTTTGAAAAAAATAAGCATGTTTCTTCACTTTCCTCTTTTATCTGTCGCCTTTATTGCTCACGGAAGACCTTTTTTCCACATGACCTAGAGTTCGGAGAGAGACAATTATCGATTATGTATCATTTTAAACGGAACAATTTGTGATCAGGTACGCTACAATTTCTGTTTTCTCTTTATCATTGTAGTTACGTTACAGTAATTGCCAAACCGTAGTAATACAGTGAACTCTCACTTATGCGCCGGCCCAAGGGACCAATAGAAAAAGGCGCATAAGTGAGAGAGACGTATAAGTGAACCAGCCTATTTACAGGACTAAAACGCAACATAGGTTCTAATGAAAGAATGAATAAGAATGTTTCTATGGAAGAGGGACATATTAGTACGGTTTGGCAATGACTGTAACGTAACTACAATGATAAAGAGAAAACAAAAAATCTAGCATACCTAATTACAAACTGTTCTCTTTAAAATGATGCATAATGGATAATTGTCTCTTTCCAAACTCTAGTTCATGGGGAAAAAATGCCTTCCGTGAGTAATAAAAGCGGAAGATTTAAGAGGAAAGTGAAGAAAAATGCTTATTTTTTGAGGAAAATAAATTAAATTTTTTACATTTTATTGAAAATTCGGCGCATAAGTGAAATTTTTATCTTTAGAGCGACGTATAACCGAATGATACTATCATTATTTTGCTATGGGATGTGCTGGGACCATTTAAAATCGTCGTATAAGTGAAAAAGGAGCATAAATGAGGCGGCGTATAAGTGAGAGTGCACTGTATCTCCTTTTTCTATAGAAACATTCTTATTCATGCTCTCATTAGAACTTATGTTGCGTTTTAGACCTTTAAATAGGCTTGCTCGCTTATGCGCCTATCTCAGTTATGCGCCTTTTTCTGTTAGTCCCTTGGGCTGCCGCATAAGTGAGAGTTCACTGTATGTAGTAACTCATGTAGCCCATTCCAGTCAGGAAAAGTGACCTCTCTAGATCAAAACAATACAAGCTATTTCCAAAATTTACTCGTGTTGTAATATTTTGTTGTGAATCCAAAATTAGTTTTGTTATTGCACAATGATAAAGTTCTTGTGTTTATCATTTTACATATTTACTGCAGTCTACTAATATTCGGCGCAGCATTCATTTATTTACATTGAGATAATTTTTGCTTTAAATATTTTGCACGATTATCCAAGTTTATTCGGGGTAAAATGGATGGAGTAAAGTGAAATGGTTCATTTCGTTTTCTGATTCAATTATTTATAAAATCAATTTCGTATTAATTAATTCATTCACATTCCATCATTTAACTATTCACTTGTTTGTTTATTCATTCAAAATTGCTTTCTATTTATTCAGTCATTTATGTTTTCAATGCTTTAATTTATTTATTCTTTTATTGACCCATTATATATTCATTAGTTCCTTGACACTTTAATTTGTGTGTTTTGACAACTAATCACATTTCTACTTGAAATCTTTTTAATAACCGAATAATAAAAATATTTTCTTTAAAAAATAGTTTTTTTTTCACTTTGTCCCATGTAGAAACAAGAGAAAAAGGGGAGACAAATTTCCCATTTTCTTTTTTTTTGAAGGTGCAACTTTACTGCTATAAATAAAAATAGCGTTTCAATACAAATTTTATTTTAATACGTTTGTATGCACCGTAAATTTCAAAAAAAATTTCAAATTTTTCATTTTGAAAAAGGTAAGTTTTTTTTAACTATTTCACTTTGCTCCAAATTCCAGAACATGATACTATTGGATGATGTCCCAGTAAATACGGTATAAATCTTCACTCGCTGAAATTATGAAAAAAAAATTTTTCACGCCTTCTGGACACTTTATCTTTTGCAAAAAAAAAAAAACTATACAAAGTTTTAAAAAAATCGAATTATTTTTGAAAAAAAAAAATTCGTGATTTTTTGGTACAAAAAACTTTTTTTGCTAATTTTTGTAGTAATTTTTTTTTTCTCATTTTTTAAAAGTAAAAATTTTTTTGCTTATTTTTTAAAGTAAAATAGCACCCAAAGATACAATGCGACGGGCCCCAAAACTATATATCCTCTACTGGATGAAACTTAAATTGCTCAACTTGACTTTCATGAGGGATTTAAAACTAGTTTCTGAATCGAACGGGGAAGTAAATGATACATTTTTCAAAAGACCAAATTTAATCTAACTTAATTTCCAAAAATTACTTAACCCTCGTGGGTTCCTTGGGGTCATATGTGACCCCAATGCAATTTCTGTTTAATATATTTTGTTAATCAACCATTTGTTTTTAATGGCATTTTGTGGCTTTTATTCTTCTAGTTTTCTATTCAAAATAATGCTATTATTGTGTTTTATTTTTCCCGAATTGCATTTTTTGCACATAAGACCCTTGGGGTCACTTCCCCAGAAGGCCAAAAAAAGAGGACGTTGCAACTTTTGTCCAAGAGAACTGGACAGAAAATGCATTGAAAAATGTCATAAGTGTTTGAAATTCACTTGCAAAAATCATGTTTTTTCAGGTCTGTAACAGATGTAAATAAATCTACAGTTATTGTAAGTTTTGCTCTAAAATTATAATTTTAATTCATAAACTAAATTTTACTTTAATTGTATCTTTTTATTTTTTGTTTTTTTAGCATTAAAAAGTGTGTGAACTCAAATAATGCATGTAACATTCAATAATTATAATGAATTAATTAAAGGAAGCATTGGGGTCGTTTATGACCCCAAGGGTCTTGAGTGTAACTGAAATGGGAGGGACCCACGAGGGTTAAAGCTAAATTGAACAGTTGAAGAATGAAATCATTATTTTTTTGCCCTATCACACAACGTATGAGTTCTTTTTAATAACTGAAAGGAATGGAAAGCTGAAAAAAGGGAGGGGTGCTTAATGTCTTTTTTCCTTTGTCTCTTTTCGCGAGCTGAAGAAAAGCTCTGACATAATTTCGGCTCGTTTACCAAATGAACCTGCTTTCTGTAGAGAGGTGTGTTATCTAGAGCATGTTTGTAGTTTCACCTCCTTTTGACCTTCAAGAGGCAGCAGGTTTAATGACGAAATTGCGTTATATTTTCCTGCTCATTAGATCAAAATATTTTGGATGCTATTTCGAGGAAAAGAAAACGATCGAGGGTTATTATTGTAGCATAAAGAGTCATAAGTGATTTCAGTACTTGAAAGACATTAAGTTTTGATAATTAATTTGAAATGTGAGGATCCATGAAATGGGCTTTCTTAGCTGTATCTAATGCAATATATTTGTGCATAAAAATTCTGTTTTATAATATTTCTAAAAGTTGCATTGAGTGCACTGTAAAAAATGAATGTTGTTTTTAGAGTATAATATAGCTAATTTTATACTAATAAACTGTAAAAATTTCTTCTTTTACAGTACTAAACTGCCAAATTGCTAATTTTACAGCTTATTACCGTGCATTTTACAGTTTTAAACTGGAACCTCTGCTGCCAGTATTATATTGTTGTTTTTACAGTATAATACATTTAAATTTTACTGCAATAAACTGTAATATTTCTAACTTTACGTAAGAAACTGAAAAATTGCTAGTTGTACTGTTTATTACTGTTTATTTTAGTTTTAAGTTTGAACCTCAGCTGCCAGTATTATACTGTAAAAACAACAGCTCACTTTTTGCAGTGTGGAGAATTTTTTTCGTAGATTCGACATTTTTGTCACCCTGAATATTTTGTATAAAGTATTCAGTCTTTATATTTCATTCCTATGCAAGAAAAAAATGTTGGTAGTATAAAAAATAATACTGATAGCAAATTTTGTTTTGTTACAGAAGGTATGACATTTATGACGTGAAAACAAAAAGCATTGGTCGCTTTAAAAACGACTACAGTTAATTGTAAGAAAAAGGCAAAAAAAAAAAAAAAAAAATAGATTTTCCAAGTGACACTTGTACCATTTAGAGCATTTGCTCGTGTCTGACACAAGCGAAAGTTACCGGAAAATTTACACCTGCCCATGTCTCACACGGACATCTTGTATTGTTCTAGTAAAAACAGATTAGATTATGATTAAACTTATTCATCATGAAACACTATTTATACAGCACTTTTCAGGCGTAAATCATGTAAAATTTTGATGAAGCATGTTAGGAATTCTTTGTAGTGAAGCTGTCGTTTGCTGTGGTAGTACATCCACTTTCATTGAATTTTTAGCCATTCTTATGCTTGTAAGTGTCGCAATTTGATTCAATTTAATTTTAATAATTTGAAATTCAAAATAAACATGTAAAAAAACAGCTAACACGATTAATGTATCTTCAGGAAAGTTTCTTCACTAAGATTCGAGACTAATAATTATTAACATTAATTAAAAGACTCAGATTGACGCGTAGTCGCTTGGGTCAACTACCCCAATAACTAACTTGTTCCACATTGATTATTTTAAGGGAAAAAATATTAAAAAGTTCAAACCAATCTTGTTTTTCACTTTATACGAGCGAAAGAAATTTGGCGGCCAGTGATAAAGTGTTTTTCATGCAGCATTCCCTCATAGACCCGTATAATACAAATAGGGCCGTCCAGGGGGTGGTGGGGTGGGGTGCGAGAGGGGCCCCTGGCGCCAAGATATGAGTCGGTGCTAGAAGTTTTTTCAGCATTACACTTTTTTTTTTTTTTGTATTATGTCTTAAGTTCTGCATTATGTCTTCAGTTCTAATATGAGATCTTACAGTTAGACGAAATTTTTAAGAAAAGTCGCCTAATTCAGCGAGTTGCAGTAAATAATGGCGGATATCTTTCGAATGATAAAGCAGTAGGTAACCATCCCTAAGCCAGGGCTGAGGCAGAAACATGCAATACACCACCAGCTCGTTTATCCCATCCTTGGACTTCAAGTTTCGTGCTTATTATGCACTCATCAGCACGGAATAGGAAATAAACGAGCTGGAGGCAAAAATCCTCTTATAGAGCAAAGAGAGCCAACAAAAACTGGTAGCTAATGTGAAATTACAACACCAGAGAGCGACCGCACTGACTTAGTATATGGTGCAACTCGAAATGGAATAAACGAGCTGGTGGTGTATTGCATCTTTGATTTGTGGATAAGTGTCCTGCATATGCAGACGGTGAAATAGCATAATCAGTTTCCTGCCTAGTCTTAAAATTTGGCGCTTTAAAAAAACATTCTTCAGATTTTTTTAATTTTATATCTCGATAGCGAGCAGACGAGGGTAAATAATTTTTGCGTCAAAAATGTCTCGAGATGCTCTTTCGATCAGTATCCATTCGAACATTTTTCATATAGTCGCAAGGTTCTCTTGTTAGAAGTATTAAATTAGTAAAGTTTGAAATGAAGGTGTCGTAGTGTAAAAGAAAATAACTATGTAATACAGTGAACTCTCACTTATACACCGCCTCATGTATGCGCCTTTTTCACTTATACGACGATCTTAAACAGTCCCAGCATCATTCTATAGCAAAATAATGATAATCCATCGTTTCTGCTTCGCTCTAAAGATAAAAATTTCACTTATGCACCGAATTTTCGTAAAATGTAAATATATATATATATATATATATATATATATATATATATATATATATATATATATATATATATATATATATATATTAGGGTGGGTCGAAAAAAAATAATTATTTTTTTTCGAAACGCTATACCGCGGAAAACTTGCCTCTAGGGTAGGTAAGTAAAATGCAGATTAAACAGAGGAAAAATATTGAGTCCCCAGCTAGCGCATTGTACTTGAAATTTCGATTTTTTTTGAAAATTAAGTCATTTTCCAAATTTTTTTGCAATACTAAGTCAATAATATTTTATTCCGCTACAGTGAAAATCCTTTACTAAAATGGTTGAAAAACCCATAAAGAATGTTAACTGGTCAAAATCGTTTAATTTGCGGTGGAGCAAAAGACTCAAAAATCGGTAAATTATTGCGTTTCATGCTCGCAGCAATTCTAGTCGGCCTCGGTGCCCGGTGAATGACAATCATTACTGTTCAATGTATCAAGCTTTTCAACGCATTTCCCACATGGAAATTAGTTCGTCCGAGGAATTTGAAAATAAATTGATAAAAACTGGGCATAAAGATTCTGAATAGAACGCTCGAACTAAGTTACCTTGGCAGATGCGCATGATATTGAAAAATACTGCATTGACCTGTGATCGCTCCAGAATTTCGAGCAGAGCAACGGCTGTTGAAGCTTCAAATATAATGAATGTTAACCGGTTAAAATCATTCAATTTGCGGTAGAGCAAAAGACTCAGAAGTCGGTAAATTATTGCATTTAAGGTACATACTAGAACCTTAAAGGAATATGTAGTAAATTATTCTGAGCTCTGTGTGTTAAAAGATAACTACTTTTTTAGTTTACACTACAGTTTATTGTAATGAAGTAAGTATAGAAAAGGTACTAAAAGAACACATTATTCTTGTCTTTTTGTTACAGTAACATATTAGCTGCATTGCAAAAGTCTCACTATATTTGTGTGTTTAAGTCGAAGCTGTACTTGCTGCAAAACTTTGGCATTGAATCTTTTGATTAAAAGGGTAGATCTTAATTAACCATCTCGGTTCTTCCGAAGACGATTTTTTAGCTGTTTTGTGTTAAATAAAAACTTACCCATCTGTCACCAGTTTCACCAGCAGTGATTTTAGCCCACGATTAATCATCAGAAACTCTTCGGAAAAAATGGAAGTGGTGTAAGTGTAATAGTGATCCGATTAATTATTTATGTGAAATTCGTTGCCTGAAGGCTAATTTTTAAGACAGAAAATACCTTATTGATTTTGGTTTGCGGGATTATTTTCTAGTTTTTATAATTTTCTGAAACCAAACTTACTGATGTATTTTCCTGCATCCACTATCATCCTAAGAAGCAAGTGCTCTGGATGGGCAAACAATGCATTTCTTTAAATCACAGGATCAACTACTCTAATTAAATTCTCCCATAGCAATCTTATGGATTTGATTTGCTTCAAAAATATGTGTAGGACCATCTGTTATGTACTGGCTTTTTTTTTTTAATTTGAGCCATACAAACATGTATGATTGAGAATAAAAACATACTAACAGTTTGTGATTATCTGAAGGGGTTTCCGCACTTACATATAGTCTCAAAACTGTTAGCTGTTGTCATCCATCGTGAGTGGGAACGAGGACCTGGTTCGCGAGCAGTAAAGTCCACAGTGCAGCTGCCTGACTTTATAACAGAACTTATGCACACAGGTATTGTTGCTCTTTGTTTACAAATTGGAATCAATGCCTGGTATTTCGAAATCCAGTATTGGAAGTTTTTTGCACTTATGAAGATGGATACTAATTAGCTACTAAATGATTTTAGCATAGTCGTTTCACATCTTAAGGCTTGGAACAAATGCTCCACAAAGACAACTCGTTAAAGTGCTAAGGCAAACTCCCCACTGTAGAGGTGTTTTGTTTTTCTATAAAACACATAAATATTTTCTCCAACCCTGGTTAGTAACTGTGCCGTAACTTTTATACATCTAGTTCATCTAAGGAAAAACGACACTCAGTCAGATTAGAAATAATGCTATCAGCAATGTTCTGAGCAGTTTCACTTAATGGTGTAACGTGACCAACAAACGCACAGATCCATGTTTTTTAATTAAAGAATAATGTTACTGTTTTATGTATGGTTGGGGTTTTAATTGTTTTTGGTTAATGTTCTGAATTACAAGGGCGTTATTCGTCCTTCCATCAAAAAAGTCCTTAGAGCGGACTGCGTTCTTTAATGCATTGGTTTTAAAGTTCACTACGTTATGCTTCTTTCCCTTCTAATTTTACTTTTGTTAATAATGTGAGAGTGGCCGTCATTAGTAACGATATTCATATCTTTCATCATACTTGAAGCTTCAACGGCCGTTGTTCTGCTCGAAATTCTGGAGCGATCACAGGTCAATGCAGTATTTTTCAATATCATGCGCATCTGCCAAGGTAACTTAGTTCGAGCGTTCTATTCAGAATCTTTATGCCCAGTTTTTATCAATTTATTTTCAAATTCCTCGGACGAACTAATTTCCATGTGGGAAATGCGTTGAAAAGCTTGATACATTGAACAGTAATGATTGTCATTCACCGGGCACCGAGGCCGACTAGAATTGCTGCGAGCATGAAACGCAATAATTTACCGATTTTTGAGTCTTTTGCTCCACCGCAAATTAAACGATTTTGACCAGTTAACATTCTTTATGTGTTTTTCAACCATTTTAGTAAAGTATTTTCACTGTAGCGGAATAAAATATTATTGACTTAGTATTGCAAAAAAATTTGGAAAATAACTTAATTTTCGAAAAAAATCGAAATTTCAAGTACAATGCGCTAGCTGGGGACTCAATATTTTTCCTCTGTTTAATCTGCATTTTACTTACCTACCCTAGAGGCAAGTTTTCCGCGGTATAGCGTTTCGAAAAAAAATTATTAATTTTTTTCGACCCACCCTAATATATATATATATATATATAAGTTATTTTCCTGAAAAAAAAAGAGCATTTTTCTTCACTTTCCTCTTTAATCTTTCGCCTTTATTGCTCACGGAAGGCATTTTTTTCCGCATGAACTAGAGTTCGAGAGGAACAATTATCTACTATGGATAGTTTTAAAGGGAACAGTTTGTAATTAGGGATGCTACAATTTTTGTTCTCTTATTATCATTGCAGTTACGTTACAGAAATTGCCAAACCGTAGTAATATGTCCCTTTTTTCTAGAAACATTCTTATTCATTTTCTCATTAGAACCTATGTTGCGTTTTAGTCCTTTAAATGAGCTTGTTCACTTATACGCCTCTCTCACTTATGCGCCTTTTTCTGTTGGTCCCTTGGGCCGGCGAATAAGTGAGAGTTCACTGTACAATATTTTCAAAGCGAATTTAGGTAGTTCTATGTCAGTGCAATTTTTTTTTACTTAAAAATATACAATTTTCTCACATTCGATTGCATTAGCGATAAATATTATCGGAGATAAGATTCTATATGTGTGCACATTGCAATGCATCAAAAGAAAAAACTGTTAGCGCATTTCGATTTCGTGTTTTCAAAAACGATGTTATCTATCCAAATAAATGATTGAAATACCAGACTTAAAAAAAGAATAAAGTTTCGCTTTCGTGTTATTCTGTGTTCTCACTTGGTTTGTTTCCGCACGAAGGTTCAAGCTCCTCGCTCAGTTTTGGGAGTCGGTGAACCTTAAAAGCAACCTTGCTTAATGGAGTCATACCCATGCCACAGTTGGGAAGGAGGAATGATGCAATTCACGGAAAAAGCGGCGTGGGGAAACATTTCGTGTTGTGGAGAAAAGAAAATATGTAGAGGATGCGGAAAGTTTTTGCTTAGATTTTTGGAAAACGGAAGTTTTTTCTCATTTTGTTTGTTCATTTATTTTTTATTGGCAAAAATTTGCTCAAATATATCCCATTAGTAAAAAAGATAATTCAAAAGAAAAATGAAAGAGGAGGTGAAAACTTCTTTTTCTTAAATTTAAATTATATATTTCTCAAAGTATATATTCATCAAACGTATTGAGAAATTCGCCGTGATGGTGCAATATTTTGACAATAGAAATAAACCGTATTAAAAATAGAGCTGAAAAGAAAATGTGTAGGATGTGTTAAGTTTTTGCTAAGATTTTGGAATATAGAAGTTTTTCTCATTTTGCATCGGCAAAGTTGTGGCGCAAATATATCTTATCAGTAAAAAATATAATTAAAAAGAGAAAAGGAGGAGAAAACTTTGAAGTTTCTATTCTTAAAATAAAATTATGTATTTCTCAAAGTAAATTTTTATCAAAAGTATTGATAAACTCGCCATGATGATGGAATATTTTAAGGATAAAAATAAATTCATTAAAAATAGAGATGTATTTAGTTGACTTATTATCTGGTTTCTTGCAAGAATTCCAATCAATATCAAAAGATTTTAACAAGCGTGCATTTATTAAAAGTATTGGAAAATGTCGCGCAATGATGCAGCTTTTTGATAAGAACATTTTTTTTTTATGTCTTACAAAGTTTTAACGCGAGTAAAATTGTTTGCGAAGTTATATTAAAAGCTAAAGTTGGGTGCAGTATTTAACCTTTATCTTGTTGTTTCGTAGGAGTTTTTCTCGTTTTCTACCATTAAATACGCAACTGCGATTTAGCAGCTCTCAAAAGTCCGCTAAGAAAACACTTTTTCTAAAAATGCTCCCCATAGAAATAAATTTCGCCTATATTAGGTGGGGGTGCCGTATAGCCCGTAGACTTTTCAGCTGTTAAACATAATCCAAATCAAAAACGGAAAAAAATAATATAAAATAAAAAAGAGCACTGTACACTATTTCAATAGGTTGTGAGCAAATAATAGAGAATGAAAACCGCCATTTAATATGTTTTGTGAATAGAATCAAATCGCGGAAAATGGAAAAAATAATTTGAAGATGTCTGACTTAAGGAACGTAAAATTATATTCACGCAATAAATTATGAAGGAAAAAAACACTTCTAAAAAATTGAAAATTATAAGTTATTTGAACAGCAACTCTTCGTGTTTCCATGCTTGGTAAATATTTTTTCTATTAGCTGCTGTTCAATATACTTTAACTTTTCAGTAATAAACTTGCGTATTTATTTATTCATTTATTTATTTACACGGCATAGTATGTCTAATACGAGTAATGTAGAACTACTTACGATTTAAGGCGGAAGCATTTACAGGCTATGATATGATACAAATGCGATTCTCTTAATTCATAGCTTAGTAGCATCTTAAGAGGCATATAGACCTGAAAAATGCACATCTAAGATAAAAATTATGACACCTAAATTGCGTCAAAAATTCTGTTTTTAACCGCTCGTCTGATTATCCTGAGTTATCTCGGGCTCGAATGTGCTGCAGGTAATTATTATACTGAGGAAAATCGGGTGAAACTGAATGATTCTACACGTATAAAAAAATTGCAAATTCAACTTAAAACCTTTTAATTATGTTTTGCTTCGTTTCCTAGTATTTAAAAATCAAATTAAAAAATACGATTTTTTTTTTTTGCAATTGTTTTCAAAAAAATATGAAGGGAAGCGTTTAAAATGCATATACAATATCAAAACTCTCTCCATAGTTTTAATATCTTTATTTATTTGTTGGGATGACATTAGCACCCTCTCCCCTCCTCATTTCTCTTCGTATCATATTTTCAATATAAAACGATAGTAAACGAGTCTCTTTTCCAAATTCCTTATTTTCCTTCCATTTTCCCTCTTAATACATCCTCAAATGACGCGGAGAAGTCATTATATTTCATCACAGCTGGTTGGACGCGTGTCCAGCATCAACCTTTTTCCCTACTTGGCGATGGGATCACTCGAGCTTGGCGATGGAAAGGTCGTTTCTGGTAACCAATTTTTCATCAGAATTCATTTTGTAAGTATAGTAGGTAGCGGGACATTTTTCAAGCTTCGGCTATCTATCACTGGCCACGAGTAGCTAAAGCATTGTGATATAGGTAGCTCATGGTAGCAGTAGTGAGTCGATATTTTACTACAGCTATTTTTTTTACTTCTGAAGTGTTTCAGTCAATCCAGTGCAGTTATTTGATTGCAAGATGCGGCGGCGAAAGGTAAGTTTATAGTTTTCATTAAAAAATGCGGGTAACAAAATTCGCAATTAAAGAGAAAAAAAAAAGAATTTTAACTTTGACAGTTATTTGTAAAAAATATTTGCATTTAACTCTTTAAAAAAAACATGTCACTTTGTTTCTTGAAGCGTACAGTTCGCCTCTTTTTCTTGTTCTTTTCGGAAAAATTGCAATTGTTTTGATTTTTCTCCTCTTTCCGCGAACCATATTGTTGAGTCAAATATTATTTTTGAGTAATTTTTGAACATCTGAAATTTATAAGGTTATTAAAAGCTGATACAATCTGTTATTAAACAGTTGCAAAAATAACTCATATGTTTTTTCAACGGAGAAAAATATTTCTCTTAAAGAAACTGTCGAGCAATGTTCAAATATTTTCAAGTCAAAATTTCTCTTTGAATTAAACTAAATTCAGGAAATAGAATCGAATGGATAAGAAATTTCTCAAGTTGTTTAAAAAAAAATTATCTACTTTATTTTTAGATTTGAAATCACAGAGAATTCTTTCTCTGAAATGGAAATTACCCACTTCTTCTTATTCCATAGTACACATGAGTCATGAGAACAATGGACACCATAATCACAAACAAACTATTTTTTATTTATTTACACAGATCAACAAGATGAGCAGCCAATTTGCCCCTTTTCCCGGATAGCGGTCAAGAAATATTCCATAAAATTATTATCCCGCTATCCGGTCATGATGTCCAAGAGTCTTAGTGACCTCGTGCGCTCTGCCACGCGCTCTCGCGGGGGGCAACCGGTAAAACCCAATAGCGCAATCATGGAATTCCTAATAAATCTGTCATGAACACCCCCGTAAGTGTTGCCTCACTGAGTGGATCATTTTATTTCTTACATTCACTTCAAATTAAGGAAAATAGCTTAAACTATAATATGTTTCTCATGTACCCAATTTCGTAATTTTTGAAAATGTCTTTTTTTTTTTTTCGGAGAATTGAAAACTTAATACAAAATAAAAACCTTTTTTTTTCTTTAAAAAAGTAACGAAATTTATTTAGTATCTGTTTCTTCTTTTTAGTTTGACGTAGAAAGAGAAAAACTTAACTACTTCGTGAGAGCAAAAATTTAGTACCGTAAAATGGGGTGAATCGGAACACTTTTCAGCTTTGATTGCAGAAAAAGCAGTTAAAAGATTTTTTTTTAATTTGATTTTCTGGGTAAAAACTTCGGTCTTGCTTTACTTTTGATATTTCAAGCAAAGACAAAACATTTTGAGCAGTTATTGTTAAAATATATTGGAAATTATGGGTGTTCCGAATCACCCCGCTGATAGGGGTCAATCGGAACACATGTTAATTTTTTTATTTTTTTCCATTTAACCTGTAATAGGTCTCACAAACATGAGTAATGTTGATGGGGGAGAATAAGAACAGACAATTACTGTCAAATAAAAGTATAATTTCAATACCAGTAAACGTTTATAATTTGTCAAAAATCAAAATAATTTTGAACTTATGAAAAATGAAAAATAATTTTAAGATATGCTTTTGAATTGAAATACAAAGATTTAACATGAATGAAAGTCACTCATGTTGTCCACAAATATATACTTGTCCTTAAAACTAGCAATTGTGACTTGGCTTAAGTTTTTTCATAGCATCTTCTGGGATGAACTCTGCCTTTTCTTTAGTTTCTTGAAATCTCTGGGTTTCGGGGATTGTCCTGAGAGATTTTAACGCTTATTCATGACTGTCTGTATACTAGCCTTTTGCTATATAAAGTATATATGACTTTCCCCCGCGTATTTTAAGTAAAAAGAAGTCTCCTGAAGAAAAAATCTTTTGAAATCTGCATCTTTTTGTCATTCTAAGATCTAGTTGCTCACGAGAAGGGATAAACAGTAATAAATCCTTGTCCTTGTCTTGATTAGAAGAATTGGGGTTAGAATCTTGATTTTTCAAACAGTTTCCTTCAAATAAGTTTGAATTGGAACAAGAGAACAAAGTGTTCCGATTCGCCCCGCAATATTTTTTTCCTATGGCATTTTTTAAAATTCTTCACTTTTATGACACAATTTTCAAAAAATGTAAATTCTAATGTGATATTATGTTGTTCAGATACATGCAAAATTAAAACATGCCACTCTTAGGTTTAAAATATAAGAAGGTTAGTACTTGCATATGAAGTTTTGCAGTCTATGAAAACGTGATGTTTTCTAGTATTTCACGTACAGCCCTCCTTAGAAGCCAGTAGCGTTTCCAGATTGACAAAAGTAATTTTTTTATACTTCCTATGATCTTGCCTTTCTAAAAAAAAAAATTAATGGCGAAAAATACCCAATAGTATATTTATGAAGAATTTCTTTGTACGGTCGGGAAGTTTTGTTCCGATTGACCCCGCTGTTCCTATACACCCCATTTTACGGTACTTAAAAAGATTTACAGCTCTAAATTGTTTCCGCCTTTTATTTTTTATTTATATTTTTCATTCCTGTGAAATATGCTCAAAAAAAAAGAAAAAAAAAGAAGATTGTTTAAAAAAATGTTTAGTTCAAAATTTGCGATAAAATAAAAATAAAAAAGTTAGCGCTTTAACTCGCACTGAGTGGATATTCGCGCGATTGTTGAATTCGAGTGAACGTTTTAGGCGAGAGTTTTGTCAGAAAGGCTATAGTTTCAACGGCCATATGGCTTTTGTTTGTTTAAATACCACGATTCCTCGTACGCAGCTTTTTCCACGTGCACTTTTTCGCCGACTACCTGTTGAGCGAAGCATGAAAGCTCTGAGTCATGAGAGAGGCAGCCATTTTTGGCCTTTTTAATACGCTTTTATCAGTTTCACATGTGGGTTTGTTTGTTTGTATGTATGTAACTCTGAATAAAAGATAAAATTCACGTTCTTTACAAACATAAAAGTAACATATTTAATATTATTAGTAGGGATGCACCGATAAGCAAATTGGCCGATTACCGATTACCGATTAATCGGCTGAGCCGATTAATAGTAAGAATGATTGTTTTTAATACTACTATTTCAAAATCACTGTTTTTTTCTCTTTTATACAATTCCGAGTTTAGAAATAGTAAGCAATTTATTTCTGAGAAAAAAAAATTTCCATTTTCCTAATTTTCACAAAATAATTTCAGCATTTATCAAATTTCTTAGAACCGATTTACAGATTATTGTCAATAATATTACATTAATACATTGTTAATTATATTAATTGGACATAAAAATTAAAAAAAAAAGGAGGGGAGGGTCTGTGGTGAGCACTCCACAATTTAGGAGTACTTTTAATTTTCAATTTTAATTATCAGTAGCAATTTAATTCAAGACTTTTATTCTTTGAAAATTAGAGGTTACCTAACACAGGACTAAGGAAAAAACTATCACACATGAAAAATGTTGCAACATTGTCTTTATGTATATTTATTCAAAGCAGGAGAATAAATTTATTAATAACTTAATATCAACTATGAGGATTATTATTACTGTCAATAAAATCAAGCACATAGTTTCTTAGTGAAGGTACACTTTAAAGAATAATATTAAAAAAAAAATATTTTTAGCCGATTAATCGGTTCAAATTTGCCGATTATTAATAATCGGCAAAGTGGCCGATTATGGCCGATTAATCGGTACTGCCGATTAATCGGTGCATCCCTAATTATTAGTAATACAAAAGGCTAAACTATATTTAAACATGTTGATTTGTTATAAGTGGTTCAATTGTTTGTATGTAACTCTGAATAAAAGATAAAAGCCACGTTCTTTGCAAATATAAAAGTAATATATTTAATACTTGTATTAATACTAAAGGCTAAACTATATTACATGTTGATGTATTTTTTATAAGTGCATGTCAACTTATAATACATCATGGTTTAAAGCTTCATAGTTTGATTAACTCTAAAAGTGTATTTTTTAGTTTTTTGAAACTATAACTTTATTATTTTCCTCCAGAAATCCATGTAGACCAGGGGTTCCGAAACTTTTCCAATATGAGGCACTGTTTGAAGAATTAGAGCTTTCTCGTGGCCCGTTTAGTCTACCTCCGTTGTATGCTTAGTAATGGTACCGTTGACGCTTCGTCGTACCGTTCGCCTTAGGGTGCCGGTTACCCTTTTTGGGAACATATGAGTAAAGAAATTTTTCGTTTAACTTAAACACTGATTAAAAATAAAAAAAAAGCTTTATGAAGATTTGTTTAGGTTATAGAAGTGAAAACTCAAAGAAAGGAAATACTAATTTAAAAATTTAACCTCAATTTTGAAAATTGTATACATATTTTCGATCGCGTAACTTGTAAGATAGACTAAATTGGATGCTTTTTATACATTACTTTTTAATTTACATAAATTTTTGAAAGAATTCATAAGTACGGCTTTTTAAAAGTACTTTTTAAAGCTGCGCATTTTGAAAACGTACTTAATTTGGTCAATTTAGTTTTAGTGCGCTCTTGGAAAAAAAATAATAATAAGGCTCTATAAACCCTTTCGCGTGTGCATGTTTATATATCCGACAATGAGTTTTGCATCAAGTTTTGTACTCCCATTAAAATAAATATTAAAGTGAACTGTTTATTTTGCTATAGATAGCTATAATTTAAAGTATAAAGTTGAGCAGGTTGAACCTTTTTGCAACGAGCTCCAAAACAATTCTAATTTCAACTCTAAAACATGAACTATATTTTTTAATTTTTGTATTGAAATTATTATTATGTTTTAAATATACATAGTTATTTTGTTTTTGAATTTAAAATAAGTAAATAATTTGCCTTCATTTTTTTTCATTGGGGAGAATGTGTTTTGTGAACTGGTAATGTCTATATTTATCAATCAACAATTCGTTAGACTTTTTTTTTAATTGAAACTTTTTTTTTCCTCGATGAACAATATAACGTCAAAGTATTTTCAGTTTTATTCAGTTTTTCAATGAAAAACAACATTGCGCTGTACGAAGCTCTTGAGCTGCTCAAAGAAATTTCGTGAAATTGTGGCCTAAAATGGCAGACCAAAACCCGAATGTCTTGAAAATTCTAGATTTCCTCGTATTCGCCACGCTCAGAGGTAAAACGTGACTCGCATTTGAATTTCGTGACGTTTCAGTGAGGGGAGATTTCCTAAATGTCCTGTTAAATGCTGATGATCCCGAACAAAATCTCTCCGCCCGATTATAGTTTCTTCAACGCATGTAGAGAATTGAAATTAAAGAAACAATCAGGCCAGAGGAGTTTGATTTTTGATACTTAAAGTCCGATTTATTTATTTATTTATTTATTTTTAAGTCGTGGTTTAATGTGTTTGTTGTCGTGCGTTATGTACAGCATCGGAAATACATTTCTCGCAAGTTTGAATAATATGCAAGAAAAATGCTTTATTCTTTGTTGCTAAAAATATTTACTTGTATATAAGTAAAACTTTCATAAGAATAAATGCTTGACTTTTTATAGTTATAAATATTTTAATAAGCATAAAACTTTTCCATGCACTAGAGAAAACTGCTTGAATCATGTCCTACTATACGTGTTCTATCAATATAGGACACTTTAAAGAATAATAGGAAATAGACAAAATTGATTCTTGGACTTTACTGGGATAATGCAAAGCAAAATAAATAAATAAAAGGAATGTTTTGAATTGGGTCTACATTATTTATACTAACATAATAATATTTCATTTAAACAACACTTCTTAAAATAGCTCTACTTTCTAACGTTAATTGGAACTACTAATTTGATGTATCGCCAATACTTTAACTTTGAAAATCGTGTTTCTAAACTGAGTATAATGTTATATCATAGTTTTAAAAAACTGACGGTTGTTCACATAGGCATATAACTATGTGAAGCATAAGTTTATAGACGATTTATAGTATTTTTTCATAGTATTTCGGAAATTTTGTTCAGTTTGAAGTTGGATCTGTTTGAATCACCTTATAGATACATAAAAATTCTTAACTTTTGAGGCTAAAATCTCTCAAGAAAACTATTTACGTTTGTGGTTATTCGCTTAATAGTGCATTTAAGATGTGTAAGGTGAATTGCCAAGATAACAATTATATGTTGCAATCATCTAAATGGTAAAATATAAGAAAAGGTTCGCGAAATCGATACAATGACATAAATGCAACGGTGAAGTTGTTAAGTTTAAATGAAATGTAGCACGAAAATAGAAATGCAAATAAATAACAAACTGCACTGTATCTGTTGGCACTGTTGGCAATAAAACTGAACCAGAATCATGAATAATTAATTCAGTGATGTCCAACCTACGGCCTGCCAAACTGACTCGTATTGGTCCATTGTTTTGTCCAATGTAACTAATCAAAACCACGATTACTTGCTATGTTCCAAATTGGGAGATAAGAATCCCAAAATTGGTTTCTGGAAACAGAAGCAAACAATGCAGTTGTAAAATATACATGTAAAATATACGATTCTTAATTTTCTTTTCATTTTTTTTTTTTATGTTTTCTCCTATTATCTGGCAGAATTATGATTATTAAAAAAAAATACGTATGTTCTGCACCGCGAGGATCACTTTAATAAATGGTGCAGTTCTCTGCTAGAAAGAGGTTGAACACCATTTAGTAGATTAAATATAATGAATTAATTATTTAATTGAAATAAAATAAGCAAAACAAATATATGAGAATTTTTTTAAACGTAAAATAAAACGATTTTTCTCTATGTAAAATTTCATCTGGGTGTGATGCAGGTATTAAAAAGCATCTATAGCCCGAAATCAGTTCCTGAAATCTACCCTAGAAAAGAACCGAAGAATTCTACTGGGAGAAAAAAAAATGTAAATTATAGTTAGGCACTCAACTGTCTAAAATAGTTATTAATCGGCCATTTTTCTCTTTCTTACCCTCAAGCAATGAAAAGTGATTTTCAACAATAAGGTATTTTCTGTAAGAACTTTTGCTCCCTCAAGCAATTTTACAAAGAAATAAGATGGACGAGATAAAAGCAAGGACATGTTATCTAAAAACAGTCTTATTTTTCGACTTACACCATTGTTATACCCCAAAATTGTTTGAAGCTACAACTTTTTTCAGCTACTACAGTCGACGCTCGATATAATGACCATCTCCGTCCCCAGAAAAAGGTATTTTTGTAACGAGTGGTCGCTGTAAGAGGTAGAAAATAGAGTATATTGGGATGAAGTTGGGTTTTTCCCACCAGTCGTTGTATTGGATAGTCTTTATAACGAGTGGTCGTTATAACGCGCGTCGACTGTATAAAATTTCATGTTTTACGAAAGTTGGATTTAAGATTCATCTGAATGCATTGTAATTTTTAATCCATAGAATTATCACATCAGTGTGAGTGTGTAAAAAAAGGGTGTAGTTTAAGTCACGCTAAGTTTATAAAATTATCATTGTTTAGGAATTGCTTGCAAACAAAAATGTATTACTGATTATTTTAGGTGATCGATGACGGTATTTTCTCTCGATATAACAATTTAATTTGTTTTGCTGCAGAGCTTCATGTCAGTACACACTTAGCCTTAAGATTACCTCTCTTTTACCACGGCTAAGTCAGAACTGGAAGCATATACTGACATATCGGTAACGGCATTCCGAGAGGCTGCAGTTTCGTTTTTTCTATGGACTCGTCAGTCAGGAATAGTCATTATAGAGCTGGAGACAGATGTTTTCCAATTGAACTTGAGATTAACTGTTTGATGGTAATATCAGCTTCAATGAAGGAACATCTGCTTCTAGCTCAGATATGACTATTCCAAACTGATGAGTCCATAACAAAGACGAAATTGCAGTCTCTGGGTGTCACAACCGGGCTGTGAGTATATGCTTGTAGTTCTGACTGCAACAAAAATGTGCAAAGTTTATAACAAATTATTATGCTAAGAAAAAATACTGCCATCGATCACCCAGAGGAATCAGTAACATTTTTTTTTTTTGCAAGCAGTTCCTAATGAATCAATAATAACTTTCTAAACTTTGCTTCGTTATAAGCGGCAATCTATAATCATTTCGCGAATTATGTTTTGTCTACGCACATAATGTCATAATGTATTCCAAACATGGTTCAGTTTCCTTTCATTATGTTTAATCTAAACTCACAGTTTTCTTTTTTGCCTTCATCCTTCTCTTTTTCCTTTTTGTGTCCAAAGTTTCCATTTCATTTATCTGAGATTTTTCTTTCGTTTCCAAATGAAATTTCATTGAAAAACCATTTCCAAAGTCAGGGATTTCAACAAAAAGTACTTTACTAGCAGATTTGTTTTAAAGTTAAGTGTCCTCAGAGTTCGATGTCTCTAAAAACATTTGCAGTAAGCAGTCCAGAAGAATGTCTCTTCTGCACGCTACTGATAGCGTGCAGAACTTACGCAGACTTATGATAATATTTTGGCGCGTTTTTGATTTTAAAGTAGTTTTGACTGACGACGTCAGAGCTCAGTTCACGTCCATTTTCCTTTCCTGTTTTCCATCCGTACTTATTTGCTTTCTATATATTGAAGGGTATTTTTTCTAGAAACTTCAAAATAATACGATCCATACCATGTATTTCATAAGTAGGTACGTTTTCTTCTGTTTTTTCTTTTCAATTTTCTTTTTTCGCATTTCAGTTTCTTTTCTTTCCCTTTTTTCTTTATTTTGCTTTACTCTAGACACAAAATTTACTTCGGTGAAAGAGTATCCTTAAATAGTATCATATAGTACAATTCAAAATTACACATTCGCTCATTAAATTCCTCAAAACTTTAGTAAAAATTCATAAATGCAAAATGGAGGTTTACCATGCTCAAATCCGGAGCTTTCATTTTATGTCTTCACTTTAAAAACTGACAGTAGTTTAATCATTGCGTATTTCAACACTCTGTTAAACACGTTTAAAAGCGCTCCCTGTCTGGAGAGCTATAAATTTAGAAACTTGTTTCTTAAGTCTGTTAGTCAACCAAAGAATGTCACCGTCGCTCTTCAATTATCCATAAAATGCTCTACGCATAAGTTTTGTTTAAAGACAAAAGAAAATGGTTTTAAGAATGTAAGGTGATAATCAGTAGCGTACATAGACTAAGGTGCGCCCCCCAGCAAGATTTGTAAGTGCGCCCCCCACCCCCTATTAAAATGTAAAAAATATTTTGGCCGTGTAACCTTTAGTGCTATTTTTCTGGATCGGGCGCCCTCAAACCTCTTGCGCCCCCCCCCGCGCCGCGGGGGTTGCGGGGGCGCTATGTACGCCACTGGTGATAATAACGATATGCATATTTTTTCAATAAGGCGGCTTTAATTTTGCTGTTCTCTTAAAAATTTCTAATTCTTTTAAATCTGAAAAATCCCGTGCATGTATCGCCAGCAGAGTAGTACAGCTAGATAATAGAAAATGTGGGGAAAAAAATAAAATGTTTCACTTTTGTTGAAAATTTTTGTTCGAAAGATTACATAAATACTGCCTATGAAATAAAGTTTAGAAATGATAGTTTAATAACAGGTAAATCAAGTGAAACCAAAATGCCCTGAAACCAAATATGAGGCATCAACTTTTACGCAAAGTGAAAATAGTGAACTCTCACTTATGCGCCGTCCCAAGGGACCAACAGAAAAAGGCACAAAAGTGAGAGAGACGTATAAGTGAACAAGCATATTAAAAGCACTAAAACACAACATAGGCTCTAATGAGAGAATGACTAAGAATGTTTCAATAGGAAAGGGACATACTACGGTTTGGCAATTACTGTAATGTAACTACAATGATAAAGAGAAAACGAGAATTGCTGCATTCCTAATTACAAACTGTTTCCTTTAAAACAATCTATAATAGGTAATTGTTCCTCAATGAACTCTAGTTCATGCGGAAAAAATGCCTTCCGTGAGCAAAAAAGGTGAAAGATTAAACAGAAAAGTGAAGAAAATGCTTATTTTTTAAAGAAAATAGATTAAATTTTTTACATTGTAGTGAAAATTCGGAGCATAAGTGAAATATTCATCATTAGAGCGACGCATAAATGAATGATACTATTATTATTTTTCTATGGAATGTGCTGGGACCATTCAATATCGTCGTATAAATGAAAAAGGCGTATAAATGAGGCGGCGTATAAGTGAGAGTTCACTGTAATTAATTATCGGTCATTATGCTTTTCTATTAAAGTGTGTTCTTAAATCAATGAGGCGACTAGTAAGAACCAGCAGTATGCTTTTGTATCTCCTCATCTCTGAGTACAACTTGGTGAAAGAATAAGAAAAGAGAAAACGTTGCTTGATTACAAGCCAAATATAAGTAAATGAATGCGTAACTAAGCCTTATTAAAATTCACCGTGGACTTCCCTTTAATCTTTCCAGCACTTAAAGAATACCAAATCAGCTTGTCAAAGAATTGTAACAGCTTGAATTACCCATTGACCGAAATGTATCAATCATGGAAATGGGTTTAAAAAAAGTAATTTGTATCGGACGACAAGACCATAACATTGGCAGAAACAAGTAAACCACCTTCTTTTACTGTGATTCTATTGGATAAATATATCAAGTCATAATAAAATAAATGCGACAGTGTTCGGAATAATTTTCCCAAAACCTTGAGTATCTCAAAGCCAGTTACTTGGGACTTACGCTCCATGACCGCTAATTAACTCATACCCTCGTTGGCAAACCAAACGAAATCACTTTTCTTATGAGATCAAAAATGTGAGAGTAATAAATTGCATGTACAAAAAAGCCGTTTTATTTTGTCTCAATGGAACTTTTAATTGAATGTAACAGCCAGAGGTGTCCATTAACGCACAAGAGCAAGGGCACACCCCATCAAATATCACCTACAAAATAGAAAAATACCCCTTAAAGCACCCCCCGCCCTCAAAATTTCAGCAGCGCAATCTGCGCCATAAACCCTCCCCTTTGCTGGTACAACTGAAAATCAGGACATTGAATTTCAAGTTTTTTAACTTGATATACAGTGCCTGTTAGAATAAACAATGTTCTCTTTCTCTTATACAAAGAAATAACATATGTTCTATACACTGTAAAAAATGAATGTTGTTTTTACGGTATAATACAAATAATTTTATTGTAATAAACTGTAAAAATTGCAAAATTTTATAGTAATAAACTGCAAAATTACTAACTTTACAGTACTAAACTGTAAAAAGCTAATTTTAATTTATTGCAGTGCATTTTACATTTTTAAACTGGAACCTCTGCTGCCAGTATTATACTGTTGTTTTTACAGTATAATATAGCTAAATTTTACGGCAATAAACTAAAAAATTGTTAGTTATGCAGTTTCTTACTGTGCGTTTTACAGTTTTAAATTGGAACCTCGGCTGCCAGAATTATACTGTAAAAACAATAGTTCATTTTTTGCAGTGCAACAAGATTAGTTATTTTTCCTGTAAGACAACTTGCATGTCTCTAACTTAATTAGTGTCAAATGAGATACTCCAACTAATAAAAAATGAAATACTTCTTAGAAAAAAGTTTGAAAATACGGAAGTATTTCTGAAGTAATTTTTATCAAAGGGTTTTTAATAAATTATATACAAAACCATGCTGTCTTCTCTGCGCTGACACCAACACTGAGCTACTGTGCAAAGAAAACTTTGTTTAATCAACTGTGCATTTAATACTCGTGTTTTCAGTCACAGCGGTCTTGATTATGATAAACAAATATTTTTCTTCTGGAATTAAAAATCAACTGAAATGATTTCGTGAGAAAAGGTGGCATGTTCGCACATCATTCCATTTTTTTGTTCATATTACATCAATGTATGTGCGGAATAAAATAGTTATGACATAACAAATTTAAATACAATTCATAATACACTGATTAATATTTTTAGAAAGTTTTGAATGGTTTATATGCACTGAATATTTTTTGTTGCTATGCATGTTTTTGTAAACTTATAGTTACAAATTTTCATCAATTTTGTACTTATCCATAAAAAAATAATTTCATTGTTGGTACTGGGGTGATTAGTTCTTTTTGGAGGGTCGTGTATTAATTAATTTCAGCTAATTTGCACACACTTATGCAATAATGATTCATATGCACGCCTGTGAAAAACGATTTTTAAAAGGAAAAATGAAAAAAAGAAAAGGTTGGTGGTGGAGGGGGGAATTTTTTTATTTCTATCGAGACAGTAGCGATACACATAAAGTTATTAATTGAGAAAAAAATGTTGGGTTTTAATGTACAAAAAATATTAAACTCAATTGAAAGATTTTTTTTTTATTTGAGATTTTAACGTGCAGGTGTCATATTTATTCATTATACGAAAAGGAAAATAATGTAACTGAATAAAAGCGTAAATTTTTCGCTGTTTCAAAAATACGCTGTTTAACATTCCAATAATGCGAAGTAAGTAGTTATACATTTTACTTATTTAAAAAACATAAAATAAGAGAAAGTTAATACGAGTATCACTCGGTCTCTAACGGGTGCATTATCAAATAAGTCATTCATAGTGATTAAATCAGATTAAAAATTTAAATTTTACTGAAAAAGTCAATCTATTTAAAAATGCTAATAATGTGATAGTAAGCATCTATATATAAATATCTATTTGTTGATTCTATCAATAATAATAGTAATTGCTGTTTTAAGAAACTTAAAATAAGAATAAGTACATATGAGCATCGTAAGGTCTCACTTGAGCTTTCATGAATTAGTTACTCTGAACGATAAAATCAGATTGAAGACTTAATTTTATTTAATCAGTCACGGTCACCAATAATGCAATTGTGACCAGCTTTCTATAGTATTTAATAATAATTATAATAATTTTGAAAAACTGAAAATTTAGAGAAAGTACATAGTGCTGGAATGTTCATAACAATCAAACCGAAATAAAAACTCAAATAATTAAAAAAAAAGCTACATTTTATTATTGCCAGAGATACAACAGTAAGCAGATATATATATCCTTTTCGAGAAAAACTTAAAATAAGAGGTAATAAATTCCAGAATAATTAAATCTTCAACGAGTACATTTTTCAACTATTTGCTATAATAAAACTAAAACAAACACCTTTAAATCATATTTCAACAGTAAGATAATTTTAAATTATCAATCATGCTGCATTTAGTTGCCTATGTCTCAAGTTCTCAGGCTTAAAAACGAAGATAATACAATTGAGAAAACTTAGTCCCTAATATCCACATAATCTAAGCATTTCTTAATAAACAAATAAGAATTTATATTATCACATTAAAGAGAGAAAAGAAACACCAATCCGTTGCTACGATCCAGTGGTTGGAAAAGCTACATTTGTTTTGTAGCGAGCTACAACTACAACTACTTTGTTATAAATGTAGTTAACTAGAACTACAACTGCTTTTTTTTTTTTTTAATGTAGCAACTACAAACTACTTTTCAAATGTAATCGCTACTTCGCTATTTTTTAAAAATAAATAAATAAATAAAAATCAAACAGGTTTGAGGATTGAATGAAAAAAAAATAGTTTTGATTAAATTATTAGCTCGTTTGAACATGGAATATTACTAAGAGTCATGTATTATTTTTTTTTATTCTTCTTTGTATTTTTATGAATCTTATTTCTAATTGCACTCGTGTAAGATTTGTACTAGTAAGAATCGATTTTACCTTGTTTCTTTCTTTATTTTTTTTAAATTTATCTTCATTCATTTATTTTAACAAGCATAAAAGTAGTTTCCAGAAATTACTACAAACTACTAATGTTTTGCATCGCGTTACTCTCTACTCTACTTCTTTTTAAAAGTAGTGCGTTACGCTACAAACTACTAAAAAAGGTAGCTACTACAGTAGTTTCGCTGCTTGTAGCGCCCTACTTCCAACCACTGCTAAATCTAAACACAATAGGATTTTCTTTCTGCTATAAATTAATATTGTCATTTCCTCCTTGGCTAATTTGCAGTGAAGAAAATACTTTCATATATTGTTGTAAAATATTTATTTATCTCTCAGTCTCGTTTACGATATTCCTGCAAATTGCATCACCTTCACTGTACCGTCTAGTTTACGATGTTTTGAAACGACGGAAGCTCCAAACATTTTCATAATGATTCTTCTATTGTGTTTTGTGTTAAATAATAAACCGGCCCATACATTGAACTCGGATGCAACGGTAAAAGTCAATGTCAGTTTCCCCAATCAAATATGAAGGTTTATCTTGTGTATCAAATCTTATTACTAACTTCAGTTATTAGAGAGTTTGACTTTTCCCCCCTCTCTGCCTCATAATTAAAATTAAAGATATGGTAACTTCACGAAAAACAGATAAATGAATTATGTAAACTTAATGGTGTAAAATAAGTGTTTAGATTATTGCTAATAATAGGATTAAGGTAATTTAGTGTTGTGTACTGAATTCTCAATATTTCCATGCTGCGTATATGATTAAGTTTTTGTATTTTTTCCAAATAAGTTGGAAAGATCTAAAATATCTTCAAGTTTCAATTTCTTAAAAACACACATTTAATGTTAAAATTATTAAAATGATAAAATAAGAAGAAAGTACAAATAAAAAACATCATAATTAATGAAATACCTCAATAAAACCAAAGATGAATATTTTTTCCCTACTAGTAACTGAATGCAATCTTGCAGCAATATGTAATCATGCTGAATGTAATCATACAAAGTATTTACCACTTTAGTATGGAAGATAAAATGACTACTATAAACGAATTCTTGTAACCCCGACCCGAAACGTCTATATGGAATTCATAATGTATTTTTAGTGAGCTACGACGTTGTTTTAATACCTGAAAATACTCTTTCTTAAAAAAAAAAAAAAGGGATAATTATAATTAAATATTATCTCTGTAACATAACAAATTTTTCATTCCGATCCAAAAATTGAAATATTAAACCTTTTCTATTCTGAAACGTTATAAATAGCACAACACAGAATAAAAACTTTCAAAGGCTATTAATAGATATTTCAGAAACATTTACTTCGAGCATGAATGATTTTTATCTCTAAGAATAAACATATGTTATCACATGCATTTAAAATAAAAGCTTTGTAAATGTCAAAAACAAATGGATTGTTTTGTATTTCACGCATCAAACACACGAACATACATCAATTGTTTAAAAACATTTTATAAAAGTTCCATATATAATATTCATCTTTAAGTTGTGAGGAAGTTTATAATAAGATTTCAGAAATAAGCATATTTTCTGCAGTTTAATTTATGCTCGCATGTCTTTTGTAAAAAAAAAAAGAAAAAAAAAATCTATGAACGTCTTTTTCCTCTTAGCGCTGTTTTGGGATGAGAAGCTATATAATTATCCTGATGATGTTTCTCAATCTGTGTTCTTTGCTTTGACACCGCTCATTTCGAGGAAATCGCTCCCGAATGTTCCCACATTTGGCAATTGATCGCTATTGTTAAATAAAGTATTGCGCTTGGAGATTTATAACAGGAAAGTGGGTTTGTGTTTGTTTCACAGAAAATGCCGTTGTTGTTGCAAAATTACGTTTTCAATCCACAGAGATTGGGACATATCGCTCAACTAGTGTTGAAAGAAAATTTATTTAAATGGTTTTGTTTGATAATGAATCTCTTCCTGACTCATTCCCAACTGAATTACAGAAAAACAGAAGTAAATATATTAAGAAATGAACGTTGTTTTTACAGTAAAGTACAGCTCATTTTATAGTAATAAACTGTTAAAATTGCTAATTTTACAGTCATAAACAGTAACATTTCTAACTTTATAGTACTAACCTATAAAATTGCTAATTTTACAGCAATAAACTGTAAAATTGCTAATATTACAGTTTATTACTGTGCATTTTAAAGTTTTAAACTCGAACGTCAGCTGAGAGTATTATACTGTTGTTTTTACAGTATAATACAGCTAAATTTTACTGCAATATAAACTGTAAAATTCTTAACTTTACAGTAAGAAACTGTAAAATTGCAAGTTTTACAGTTTTTTACTGTGCATTTTACATTTTTAAATGGAACATCGGCTGTCAGTATTGTACTGTAAAAATAACAGTTCATTCTTTGTAGTGTAAAGCAGCGCATTTTTAATTTTCAGTGAATAAACTGAAACATAATTTGTGTAAATTAAGGATTTCGATGATGATGGGAATTGTCAAAGACTGTTGTGCTCTAATTAAGCGTATAAGTTTACATTTATTTTAACATTTATTTTTGGTCTGGTAATATTCTGGGAGTAGATTTCATATATTACAATTGTATAAAACAAAATATGCAAATACAGTCTCGCCTGTGCAGGCGAGACCGAATATAGCGAATTTATGGTAATATCGTAATAGCTTCGATTCCGCTTCACATTTCATTATGCATAACTTAATTGTTTATAATGAAATTATAGCTACAATAAAATTTTTATCAGGCCCCTTTAACTTTGCCATAAACGGAAGCGACTGTATGTAGCAAAGTTGAAGGGATCAAATACAACAACCAAAAAATCCAGTAGTTTCAAACTATTTTTTATAGCATTACTTGGAACACAGATTTTTCTTAAAAAAAACAAAAAAACATCACATTGCACTACAAACTTATTTAAATCCAATGCGTGAAAAAATGATTCCAATTAAGTGTTTTAACTGTTACTTCTGAATCTAAAAGTATTTATCAATTGAAAGAATGAATTTGTGCATGGTTCACAAAAAAATTTCTTTTGTACTATGAAGTCCAGAAGCTTGGTTGACAAAAATATCATTCCGTCTTCTAGCAAAAACCAGCGTAAAAAATTGAAAAATTAAACAACAAAATATTTTTTTTGTTTCTTTTCACACATTTTAATTGTTATCGATGAAATGCAAAAGTAAAAAAATCAGCTTTAATGAATATAACTTAGCTGTACTCACTTAAAACTTTCATTTTTCATCAAAAATATCATCCCTTTATATATGGAATACCCCAGCACTGTATTATTTCATTCAAGCATCACTACAAGCCTCATACGTAGAGGCGGTGTGCACCTGAACTAAAAAAAAAAACTTTTTTTTACTAAAACAAGTGCAAAAAACATTTTTTTAACCAAGCGAATGAGAAGAAAAAAAGTTTGAAAAAATGATTAAAAAAAATTTTTTTTACAAAAAAAAAAGATATTTTTTTAAAGGAAAACTACAATCTGTATATTTATCTAAATTTTCTTTTTCGTGACCTTCAAGTGTTTCATACAACTCTTGCGGCGTTGAAAAGAAATTTCAACAAAATCATGTGACCTTTTGAAGGTTGAATATATATTTAAAAAAAAAAGAAAAAGGAACGTCCATTTGTCCACAAGTAAGCTAAATAGGATCTTGATTTTTGCTATCACAGCAACACACTTTCCTATCAATCTCAATTTATAGATGGTCCCGTAAACGCACGATCTGCGTCAGTATGACGCAATCGAAGCTTTCTTTAGTGCATGGGGGTGTGTTCTTTTTTTATCCAATGAGGAAGCGGAGGCTCAGCCTGGAAATTAGACTTTCACGTATGCCGGCCCCGATCCTTGACTCGCTTAATCCCTGGACGTCGCGAAAATCCATTATTTTCCATTTATCTACAGGATGTCCTTCGGCGGTCAAAACCGTGTCCTTTCCCAGTATACCCCCCCCCCCCCCGAGTGTGTTTCTATTAAATCTCAAATCCAATTTCGTTTAATTTTGAAATGGAGTCCCATTGCTCTGGTTGAGTGGTACTTGGGCGTCGGAATTGTTTTGGTTATTTGCTTGGGCTTGCGTCTCTCAAATAAACAGATAGCGAAATAGTTTTGGAATTCGGAAGTTAATTGAAATTTTTGCTTTTTTGGAATTATTTTCTATTGGAAGGAATTGGTAATTTATAAATTGATATAATCGAATATGATTTGAAAGTGATAATTTTATCTCACTTTTTAAAATTTAATGAAAATAATTAAATTCTTTGACGTAAATCCGAGAGTTTTGAACACTTTATCACCACTTCTTTAGAAGATTGAATTGTATAAAATTATTTTTTTCACGAAATCTCTTGACATGCACTATTTATAGTTCTCAATGTAGGGTCAATCGGGGTAAAAGAAAATATAGGGCGAATGTAAACAAACTGTTTTACCCGCTTGTTTAGCGGTTTTTGAAACTAAACTGTTGGTGAGTAAAGACTAGGTATAGGTAACATATAAAAGATATTCCGTGAGTTCGGCGTTTTTCCAAACAATTGTGTAGACTTCATCATTGGTAGAAGATGACACCGTAACAAAAAGAAAAAAGTTTTCTAAAGTTTAGTGAGAGTTCATTCTCCTCTCTAACATGTCTATAAATGCGAAGTGATTGGTTTCAACTAGTTTTAGCTATTACACGGAATGTTACTTAGAACATTTACGTGTTAATTTCACCTACCCATTTATTTTGGTGTGCACAATGTATGTATTAAAAAAAAGGTTATCTTACATAAAATATAGTTAGAATGTAGAAGCGCTAGTTAATGCCAATTAATTGTAGAAAATAGAATAATAATAATAATAATGATTTTTTTCAAAAATCAAAGAAGTTTGGAGATGTAGTCCAATAACAATATCACACTACGTATGTCTCAATATTCCGTGGCACGATCGTTTTAAAAAACGCCTGAAAACTTATTAAAATTATCAGAGTAAAAGACTTCATATTCAGAGAAACTAAATTTGAGTAAATTTTTACTTACATCTTAGGGAAATCCCTCAATCGCTTGAAAACAAGGGCGTAGCCAGGACTCACGTTAGGGGGGTGCAAGCAGTGGCACCCCAATAGGAGGTCACTGTGACCTCCCAAAAAGTTCTTATCCGATACAAATTGGCTGATGATATTTGAAAACAGAGAGACAGTATTTCAAGGCTGAACTTCTTTATTTTATTTCTTTTTTTTTTCTTTAATTAATTAATTTATTTATTTTCGTGATGCTTACGTCTCTTTTGGTAGACATAGATAAGTATGCATTCTTGTATTTTATTTATTTTTTTTTAATCATTCAGTAAAAATCTGAGTTTCATTCGGTAAATTAAAAATTTTCTCCTCAAAAACAGGCAAGCTTACTATCATTTTCTGAAAAGTAATCAATACTAGATATAATAACGCAGTTATTATATCTAGTATTGATGGGTAATAGCAATTGAGATGGTGATGAATAGATGCGTGATAGTAATGGGAGGTCACAATGACCTCCCATTGGCTCTGATCTAGGGGGGTGCAGCTGTACACCCCTGCACCCTCCTAGCTACGCCCTTGCTTGAAAATTACTTTTAAAAAATAGGTTTGATAACACTGGATACCCAATTTGGGACGTAACTTCCGTTTAGTTCTGTTTTTGAACTGTTTTAGAGTTTAATAGGATTCAAAACTAATTTCAAAACCGTAGTCGGTTTTCTTCTCCACGTTAGGGGAGAGTGGTAATGAATGGGCCACTTTTTGGTTTTAAATTTTTGTAATTTTTTCTAACACTTTGTTTTAACTCTAAATTGGTGTTTTAGTTACTTTACTTATCTGGCTATCTAAAAAAGTCATAAAAGTTGGATTAGCACCTGTCTATAATGAATTATAATAGAAAATAAAAATTTTGAAATTTGGCCCATTCAACCCCACCTATGGGGTTGAATGGGCCATCGAAGGTAATGAATGGGCCACTAAATGAATTCAATGAAAACATGTGGATTTAATCTCTTATTTGCTGAATATGACAAAATTAATGTGGCACTTGACATGATGATACAAAATCATACTGATTTAAAATTATATAAACATCAAAACTGATGCAATTAAAATAAAACTGATTCATACCAATTGTAACAGAAAAATGACTAAATAATGAGATTGTAAGAAATAAATAACATCAAATATATATAAAAAAATAACAGATAATACACACTATGATTTAACAAAATTTATATATTTCAAAAATAATATTAAAAATCACTTTCAAAAACTTCATCTTCATTTTCAAACTTGTCAAAATTCAAAATTTTTTTTTAAATTTACTAGACATCTGGAATAAGAAATATCTAACTTAAGTTACCAAGAAAGAAAATGAAATTGTACTGTGAGGAATATAATATGAAGGAGAGAGGGGGGCTTTTTCAAGCCACGCACTGCGACCAGAGGTCTATTGTACCATAGGAATATAATATAGATCTGCAAATTATATTTAGAAGTTACTACAAACCTATTTTGACGACAGTAATCTTTATCTATGACAGTCAGTTGTGTTTCATATTAATGCGAAAATCCAAAGAAAAGGAAGAAAAACAATATTTAGGTGGCCCATTCATTACCATGACATGGTGGCCCATTCAGCCCCACCTATACTTTTGGAATACATTTAGGTATTTTGAATACATTGAATTTAAATAACATCAAAATACATCTTAAAATTAGTTTATAGATGTGGAAAGACTAACTTATACATACGTATGCAGTGAAATACTTGGTACATGCTAGCTAGGAAATGTTTTACTAAAAAGGGAAAAAATTACTTTTCAGTCAGATTCTTGACCATGCCATTCTAGTTTAAAAATGGCTCAGCGCAAACGAATGAAAATTGGATGAGTTTAGTAGAACAAATAGCTACATCTATTGATGGCATCAAAAAAAAAAATCATACAAATACTTTTTCATATTTTGTTAGTGGCCCATTCATCACCATGGCCCATTCATTACCACTCTCCCCTATATTTTTTTTTTCTGCAGATGAATGTGAATGTAATCACTTACCGCGGGAGAGCGATTGTCACAGGAAGCCCTCATACCGTTCTCTTAAATCTTATTTCTTCTCCGAAATATTACTATTTGTGAATAATTTTAATGCACTCTGTTTTAGTAAACTATTAAAGGATCTCAATAAACAATCTCTAATAATGCCTTGTTCATCAATAGCACAACAAAGTGCAAAAGTAAATGACTGTTGCTAACCTTAAAATCTTTGTCTTTTTTTTTTTTTTTTTGTCCTATACTTTTTCAAAAATATTCTATATTTCGCGAGTTGGTCTGTTTGATCTCTATGTAGCTTAAAAATTTGGCGCGGCAGACTAAAAAACCAAGACCATTTTTGGTCTCCAAGGTCATAATTTAGTCAAAAATAATTGAAGTTTCAAATCAAAGATAACCAAATTGTTGTTCTCCAGTGTAAGCGTAAGTATCTCTTCTGCCCAAAATCCAAAATTTTAATTTGGTTTTGAATGTCGTTTCTCTGGTTCAGTAACCAACTTAAGTAGATTATTAGTTTAAAATTTGGTTCTACAGATACCACAGTTTTTGAATATTTGTCCACTTGCAATAACGTGTACACAATTGAATATTTTTCAAAGCAACGAGTGATAACTTAGGACGTTTAAAAGATTCAAGGGGCAGAGAAAATTCGATACTTCGAAGGGCAAACAAAATAAAGGAAATTAAAATTGAATCGGTGAGTGCAAAGACAACATCAATCACAAAAATTCGAAAATTTGTTTTTTTGTAGAAACAAGCTGGTTGAGGCAAGATGCGTGTTGAGGTCAAAAATCACGTCAGTCAGGTTACTAATTCGAAAGATACGATGCCTTTTGTTTGACGTTGACCGTAGAAACAATGCTAGAATTAAGACGTTTTTTCTCTTCTGAACAATTTGAAGTTCTGGACTGACGTTGTTTATGCACTCACCGATTCAATTGTACCACGCATAATCTAAAAGTCGGTAAGTTAAAAAATATCGGAACATGGAACTAGCCCAAGTAGCGCACTTCGTTTTTTAAAGGTTGTAAAATGGTTATTAACGTTGTAACAACCGCTTAAAAACGTTTATAAAACGTTTAAAGGTTATTTGTGCTACCTGGGAGCTATATTGATCTTACTATAAGTTTTAAGAGAAATGTATAAAAATAATAATTAAAAGAAAGCATTTTCTTTCCGCTTTAAAAATATCGTCGTAATGTTTCTCTGATTTGCGATCGTAACGGCTCTTGTAGATGGACGGCTGGCGTATCTGCTTTCTCCTCGTCTAAACTCGTCTAAAAAGGAGAGAGAGAAGAAAAAGAGAATTTGATTGTTTTTTTTTAAGTGCTTCTTAAGGTTCGTCAAATTTGTTTCCACTTTGTCGAACTCACAGTGAAAAGAAATGATTTAAAGAGATCTCTTGTAATGTCGAAAGTAAATGATGCACAAAATATTTTCCAGTCCCGGAAATTCTTTTAGTGATACAACCCTGACTGTAGTTAAGAAGAAAATGAATAAACCGCGTGAGATTGCTGAGAATTGCTGATTGTATTGTATGGCGTTGGATGACGTGAATCTTCAATTTATCCACAAGGTCAAAAAGGCAAAATTGATGCTTAGAGATCCACTTTTCGGTCTTTAGACTGCTTACGCTTAAAAATGTCCACTGAACACAAAATTGCTAACCAGGACTTAGAGGTAATGAAAAAGGAACTGGTGTCGAGAATTCATGGAAAACAAATTGAAGTCCTTGATTGGTAGTTTTCTTTGATTTTGAACGAATATTTTCTGGGCTGATAAAATAATGAAGAATATGCAATTTCAAGTGTGGCTTTGTAAAGTATGGGATGCTTTCAATGGCCAGTTATGGTTACTCTAATGGTACTGATTCAAAGGATGTAAAATACATAACTGCGGCGAATTAAGTATTTATAATAAAATGAAATTTAAGAGCTTTTGTATGTCATTAATGTTAACGTTTTTAGAAGATAAAACTCTACGTTTAGAGAATTGGAATAGCTAAAAAATAATTGCTTACTTAAAAGCGCTAATGCTATTTAACCGAATTTGTAGAGAAATGTCTGACAAGTTTTTCTTCAATTGTGATCGTATAAAGGGATGCTTGTGCTCACAATTTCCGGAAATATCACGTATGCGTTTAGGGGACTAGCAAGAATCTAAAGGCAGAAAGATGTCTTTGTCTTTAGTCATCTTGCATCGTCGAAAACTAGAAACGATCTGCAAAGTTTACTGATTTTACTGCTGTAGTATTTTATTATACACTACTACAAGCTATGCTAAATACTAATGAGTACTGATGGTGAAGAAGTGAAGGATTATAATAACCTCATAATTAATTAGCAAGCGAATTAAATATACACCAATAACCGAAGCTGTCATATCTTACCAGTCAAATATTTTCTATTTATTGATCTGGTTGCTTCGCTTATTGTTGTTATTATTACTTTTTTTTGTTTTAATATGGTGGTCATTTTACTTGGTAATTTGATGTTCCCGAAAACTGTTTTTTAATCTTTAATAAATTTCCTAGTACTCAGGAACGTCATTTCGAATTTTTCCAGGGGGGAGGGGCAAAGAGTGCATACACAATGTAAAATTTACCAAAACATGGCAAAAACCGCTCCCACTTATATGCTAATACATTGATTTCCCAAAGTCAGGGGGAACAATTGACACCCCCTGCCCCCCCCCCCTAAATGACGGGCCTGCTAGTACTCTCTGAAAATCAAAATTGAAACTTCAAAAGCTTGCTCTATAATATGGAGACAATGGTTTTTAAAACTATCGTGCCAATTTTCATTTCACTTTAAAAATCCTATCGAAGTTTATAAACCAAGGATAATAAAACTTTTAAAAATGAAGCTTTGTCAATAATAAAAACCGTGTGATGTGCAAACACTTATATTTTATTTAATAAAAATCTATAAACTAAAATTTTCAAAATTGAAGTTTTTTTTTTTTTTTTTTTGAGGTGTTGAACTTGTTACTAATTTTTTTTCCTGATATATTCATGTTCTGATGTATCTCAAAAGCATAGTCATAAAATTTCCTACGTGTTATGAGCTAAAAATATGCGAAATATATTGGCATTTTTGAAAGAAAAGCTAATTAACACCTTCCTGAATAGATTTGCTATTTTAAAGAAAATGTGTAGAGTAGTTGAACATAGCAAGCAAAGTATTTTGTGAAATAAAGTATTTTTTTCTAGTTTTTTACGATACAGGGAAATCAAAAGCGTCTTATTTCACCTCAATTGTGTAATGATGCCTGAACGCACTTGTGATGAACGTTTTATTGGAAACTGACACAGTTCGCAGGTTTTATATAAAGAGGTCAAGAGTTATATAAAGAGTAGGCTTTTTATATAACCGATGCTATAAAAGAAATCCTCTTTTATTTCACTGGAAATCTGAAAGCTCATTTGAACAATGTCGCCGCAACCGCAACCGCATTTATTTTATTTTTGAGTGTCCCAATTCAGTAATTCAGTTTGTTTTAATGCTAAACATGTAGAGAAGGCACTGAAGCATAAATAGGTAAGGTAACCTGAACACTTGAAATGCTAGATACAAGTATTCTTATATTACATTAAAGACGAACTAAATCTCTTATTCTGCGTTTTCTTCTATGCTTTGAAAAAATAATGGAAGTAAAACACCAAAAGAAGAAAAAAAAAAACGCAACCTCTATTTGAAAAATTATTTTGCTCGTTCTGTTCATCCGAAGATATCGCGTTATTGTCACCTAACAATGTATCGCTTTTTATCACATTATATTTACTAACTGGAGAAACGTTAAAACAAAAAATCGATAATGAACTAATCCTGGTTGCCCAGAAGTTTCGTATGTAATATAGCCCACCCTCGAAGAGTAGAAAGTTTTCCTTTTTTGACCACAGTAAAAAAAAGAGTAAAATTAACCATATCCCTTCACCTCTCTTAGATTTTGAGACATATCCCTCCTCTTTTTTTTCTTTCCAGTAGATAGACAATCCTATTTTCCGCATTTTCGATATGACAGTTCATGGCAGTCAAATTTCCACCTGCATTTGGGATAGTATACTGATTTGACATTAAATTATTATTTGTACTATGTCTACCTTTGTTTAGTTTAACAACCCTACCATATGGTACATCATTTGACAGTGAAATGCTTTATTCCTGATGATGTCGTATAGTACATTGCCAACAATTTTATCTAGTTACATAATACCAAAACCATTAACCCATGTACTAGAGTGAAAGTAAATACAAAAGAAACCCTGGGGGGTGGAGGGCTCAATGTTGACGCATGCCGGCATATTTTGGAAGCCTGCCAAGAGTGCTCTCAGACGAAAGAGGGACAATTCCCAAACAACTGGTTGCCATAAGAGCCGACGATCGATCCCTCGTCCTTTTGGGAAGGGAGGAAATCTCTCAAGGTGACCTTTCGATGGGGGGGAAACACACCTACGGACACACCCACGTTTCTCCTCATGAATGGGCCAATGAGATCGCGCGCTTTGCTCAGACGGAAGCTCTGGCTGAACATTCATGGTCTGCAGAGTTTTATCGTGCAAATGCACCCGTACGTTTTCCAACGAGAGACGGTAACGCTAGACAAGCCGGGGAATAGTTTTAAAGGTCAAATGTTGGGAAGGAAATAGACAAGATAATGAATGGCAGTTGGAGGATCGAGGTTCATCAGACTAAGATTTGTCTTTTTCTCTCTCTCTCTCTCTGCTCTTTTTTGATCTTTTTGCTCTCATGATGACTTATATGCTACAATCAAATTTATGTTTTCCCCCCTGTCATATTGTGGGGTGAACACTGCCGTGGAATGGTAAAGGATAGTATCTGGAAATTTTCCAAATTTCACTTTTTTGTCATCTATTGTACTTAAGCTTTTTTTGTGCAAGCTTGTTTATTTGGTTTCCTCTGAAAATAAAGCGCGAAAAAATGTCAACATTTCGTATTGTTGGTGGGGAATCTAAAACTTGTTTCTTTAAATATCCCAAAAACTAGTTTCTGAAGATACTGCTCTTTACCTTTCCACGTCAGAGTATTATTAATAGGTAACTACAATTCACTTCTTTTTTTTTTCATGTTGCTTCGAGGAAAACTCAGCTAATTATTATTTTTTCACCATTTTCCGAAAATGAAGATTTGATAAAAATGCTATTAAATTACAATTTTATTTATTTAATTAGAAGTATGTATGTCTTCTTTCAAACAAAAATTTTAAAATTAAGACAAATATTTTCATTTTTTTTCCTTTTTCCAAATTTGTGGTTACCTAGTTGTAGAACTCAGCTAATTTTCTTGCTCCCCGATTAGTAATAGCAACCGAGTTTTGTTTGCGATATTGGCGTTTAATCATGCTTAATATTGTCAGTTTTATTGAATATTTTGAAATAATTATTCTTAAATTAGATTGTTATTAACATGTCAAATGTTCTACTTGGCAGGTAAATCAATATTATAGATAATTATAAATACTGAGCACAGCATCTTTTAGCAATAAATATCTGAAATTAATGATCATAGAGCATAACATCTAAGTTTAAAAGTATTCAATAAAAAGTATAATGTTGAATGAGTGTGCATTCCAACTGTTAATCAAAGAGTGGTGTTGAATGCGTTCAATATTTAAACATTGATTACAATATCTTTAATAACGAGCTTTTATTTATTTATTTATTTATTTAAATGGTATGGTGTTGACTGAGTACAATGTGAAAATCTTTTTTTATATCATGAGCTTTTTAAAAATTTAAATACTATGATGCTTAATGAGTGCAATATTACATTATTGAGTACATCTATTGATGATTTTTATGCATGGGTTTTTTTTAGGAGTATGATGATGAATGAGTATATTAACAATGAATTGATGATTTTTTCCTCATGGATTTTTTAAAGAGTGATGTTGAATTAGTTTACTATCCAGAAATTAAGCACAATATTTTTAATAACAATGATTTTTTTTTATAAATTTAAATGGTGTAGTGCTGACTAAGTTCAATGGATGAAATGGATTTTCTTTTCTTGTGATCATAAGTTCAAAAATTTAAATAGTATGATGCTTATGAGTATAATATCCATGTATTGATGATTTTTTTCATGAGTTTTTTTTTCTTGAAGAGCCATGATGTTGAATGAGTAATACTATTCAAATATTGAACACAGTATTTTTATAATGAGCATGCCTGAAAGTGTGGATGCTGAATGAGTATTACCATACACATATTCAACATGATATTTTTGTCAACACTGCACAACATTTGCACATTTGCAACATTTGCAACATTTTTGTCGTTTCTCCTCTATCCTTTTAATGAAACTATGGGATTCTGTATTTAAAAAAAAAACGTTCTTGATTCATACATCAGTCATAATTTTCTGTCAAATACCGTTTTTATAGAAAATATACTTCTCTCATTAGTGAAGTATACACTTATTAGAATGCGATCCTGGCTTTGTTTCTCTGTTTATGACAGTCTTTGTGTCACGAAGAACTGCTTTATTTTCGGGCCAGTGAAAACCTTTTGCCTTTGCCACGCTTAAAATTTTGAATTTGCTCCCAAGCTGGTATACAGTGTAATATGTATTCCTTTAAAAATGAGTTGAATGAGTGCACCGCATCCAAATTTTCAAATATAACATTGAACATTAGCATTCCTACTAAAATATCTTCCCTCAAGAGCATGGACATTGAATGAGTATAAAATTCTAACACTGAAGAATATCCGCGTTACATAGTCATGTCGAATCATGAAATACAAGTAATGTAAGAATATTTGACTTTGTTGTCACGTGGGTTTGCCAGTGCACACGGTGAAATGGCTATATAAATTGGATTATAGACAATTAAAAAAACATCGAGGTGATAGGGGGTCCGGAACCGCTGGATACCACCTTGTGTACGCCTCTGTTGTGCATAAAAAATAATCTTTTAAGTTATTGTAGTTTTTGCTCTTTGCAACTTAAGATATTACAGCAAACTGTAAGGAGAAAAACCAAACCTAAATAGACACGCATTCAGACTTAAAATATTGCTATGAAGATATTAGCCTTAAGGATATGAAATCAAACTTGAAAACTCTAAACTTGAAATAGAAATACTAGAAAAGAGATGCGAGAAAGGCATTACGTCTCCATCCGGAGCTTTTAAAAATACTTTTATAGAGCAAAGTTCAATGTGAAATGGGAGAACAAAGGCATATTATGGATTCAAAAGTAGTTCAACTCAAATGCTTTTGTTCCATTAATGAAGTTTTTTTAGAACAAATTTATCAATTTTGGATGGAAATGTATCAAAAAATACTCAAAATGTGAAACTTGAGGAAAATGGTGCTAAGTAAACAAAAATTGAATATATTTGTTATTTTGAGTCATATTTCCACCGAAAAGACATTTTTCATGGCGTACAGTGTAATAAGTAAAGTATTCCTTGAAAAATGAGTTGAATGAGTGCACCACATCCAAATTTTCAAATATAATATTGAACATTAGCATTCCTACTAAAATATCTTCCCTAAAGAGCATGGACATTGAATGAGTGTAAAATTCTAACACTGATCGTAAACCATTTAGTGAAAAAATTCCTTAAAACGTGGTTGATGGAGTAGGCTGTCCAACGATTAAACAGGGACATTTTTATACTTTTATACTACGTATACTCTTACGTGAACGTTGCTGTCATATTGAGCGTGAGCTATTTTTAATACGTGTATACGAGTAAATGTAAAGCTAAATAAGTACATTAGCCTTGAATCTAAATGTACTCTAGTTCTAGGTCACAGCCTAGCATCATACATTCCGATTGCTAGCTTTGATTTTGGATTGAATCCATGAAGATTGAGTTCTTACATTACAATACGTAAAAATTTCAGTTAATTCTTTGTACTTCAGTGGATCACACAGGAATATTTCAATTTGTTCCTGAATCGTAAGTCGACCCTTCTCGTATCATACCACTCCAATACGCCTCCAAGCATATTCTTTTGATTGATTTTATCCATTGCCGGGAGCAAAATACATTAAAGTATAAATTACTGACTAAATAAATTAATCCTAATTAATCACATAAATAATTAGTGACAAATACTTAATTAAACTACCAGAAAACACAATAAAGAATTTACTTTTTTTTTCATAATTCAAAAATAAAAATAAAACAATGCAAAAACTTCGCAATAGACTAAAAATCTTCTTTCCCCTCGAGAATACTTTGTTTTCCATCTTCACATACGTTTTATAAAAAAAACAATGATGTGACTTGTTTTCTTTCTACAATTTTGACAGCTTATATTTATAATATAATTTTAAAATCATATTTTACAACTAAAAACAAAAATGGATTTAAGCTGTGTTGAAGAATATCCGCGTTACGTAGTTACGTCGAATCATGAAATACGCGTAATGTAAGAATATTTGACTTAGTTGTCACGTGAGTTTGCCAGTTCACATGGTGAAATGGCTATATAAATTGGATTATAGACAATTAAAAAAATACCGAGGTGATAGGGGGTCCGGAACCGCTGGATACCCCCTTGTGTACGCCTCTGTTGTACATAAAACTTATATTTTTAGTTATTGTAGTTTTTGCTTCTTTGTAACTTAAGATATTACAGCAAAATCTAAGGAGAATAACCAAACCTAAATAGATACGCATTCGGATTTAAAATATTGCTATGAAGATATTACTATTTGCTAGAGTTTTCTAACTCTTTTTAAACCTTTTATTTGTACTTTTGGACACTTTGTCTTGCATTTTTAACTTCATTAATTGTACAAAGTTTTCGACTGCTTTTCTTACAAATTATGAAGATATTAGCCTTAAGGATATAAAACCAAACTTGAAAACTCTAAACTTGAAATAGAGATACTATATGACAGTTTGGAGCTGACTTGGAAAAAATTCTTTGAGCATTGAATTAAACAAATGTGTATATAGCGTATAATGGATGAAAATTTTCTTTCTAAAAAACTTCTGCTAGTCTAAGACTGAAATTAACTAAATTTTAAGCTATGTGTTATAAATGTAGTCGAGAGTCTAGCCAGCGGAGCTCATTTTCAGATATTGTACGAAATATCTGAGCTTTAACTTTTTTTCTACATGCTCCGCTTTAAGGTTTACAGCATTTAGAACAGTAACCAAAGCTTGAAAATGTGTTTTAGTTCAACATTCAGATTAAGAGCATTGCATTAACTTCGCTGCTTTAAATATTATCTTAAAAGCTATAAGCTCCATTCATTCAAAGTCAAACATGCTTGAAAATGAATGAATGCAATTTTTAACATGATAATATATAAACACAGTGGGTTCGAGTTAAGAGGAATTCATTTTCAATTTGGTTTCAACTGTATAACCACTTTAGATGCCATTTCAGTTAGGAAATTGTGATATAATAGTGCTACAAATAATAGCAATACATATTTCAAAACGGGAAGTTGATCTTTTTTTTCTCTAACGCCGAAAAACACTCATTTTGCAAAGTTTGGAGCCAAATTATGCAAAAACTGAATTAGTAGCCATAGGTTTTTTAACTAATTGCGTTTCTGGGACAAGAAAGGCTTCTACTCCAGCTAGTTTTATTTCTTGTCACTCATGGTGCAAGATCTAAGTCCCTCTAAGTCACGTGATTTTGCTATTTCTGCAATTTCAGTCAAATATTTCAATGTGCAAAATATCAACCACACATATCTTTATGTTTTTGGATACTACTCTTTAGTAGGTGTTTACTGATATATACACTACAGTGGTTCACTGTTGCCACAAGAAAATTTGGTCGGTCAAAGTTTCATTAAAAAACTATTTTTCGCTCAACTTTGAGTGAGCTCTGACCTTTGCGTCAAGAGTCGTCCACAAATATTTATGTACTTACAGTTAGTGGGGACATAGTAGAACACAAAATAATTGCCAGCTCCAGGGTTCACTCCTAAAGCGAAAAGTATTAGCTTACTCAAGTTTTTTGACTGCCTGATCCTTAAAAAAAAACAAAAAAAACAAAACGGCTCTTTATTGAATCAACCCCTTTAACGAATTAAATCGCTAAAAACAGAGAAACATCCAACTTCATTGCATTAGCCACTTTATTGAATCAGCCGTTTCATTGAATCAAAACTACTTCGAACAAACGTGATTCATATAAGCGGCCACTGTATATGAAATTGAGTAAATGACATTTGGTTTTGAATAAGAGATTAAGTAGAAAACATCAGGAGAAAGCGTATCAAATGAATTTTCTTTTAGAATGGGAGGGAAGAGGGTGTACAATTTTCGCTCCCACCAATAATTCTGAACGAAATTCAGAAACTTCAAAGTTGTCAGTCCCACTGTGTGTGGCATTTACTCCACAGCTGGCATGCCTCCATATTTATTTAGATAGGGCGTAGTAGCTTTGCTCTTCAGCTCCACCGTCTATTTCTGGCGCCCTTTCTTCAGAGGCAGGGGCATCTTCTCTTTGTTGACTTTCTCGCGAAGCAGCCCGATTTTCAAGAACGGAAGTTGGGGTGTTCCGGCAGCGGAAGAACTTCCTCAGACTCAACAGATTCCGGGTGGAGGTGCAATATCGGCTGTGGGTGGAAGAATTTATTCGAATGAGAACAAACGAGGGCGGTGGGAGTGTCATCATTAATGCTTTCCGAAATTTCTTGTTATGCAATGCCTTGGTTTATTTTCGGGATTAAAGATTGGTGTTGACTGGGGAATGCTTCAGATACTCTATGGCAGCGATAGGCAACCCGTCGATCTCGAGCCCATTTTGAGTAGAACGCAGCAATATTTCGAATCTTGCTTTCTTTCTGAGTAGAATACAAAACATCCATTTCTAGAACAAAACTAGGTTCGACGTCTAAATCAAAAGTTATCTGACGAGTTTTCAAACTTTGTACTGTCACTGGAGCTCTTTATGGTCACTATTTTATAAATTTAAAACAAGAAATAAGTCAGATTTTTTTAAATGTAAGTTACATAACATTATATTAGTTGTTTAAAACTACAACTTAATAAGTATCTATGTCTTTTTTAATAAGAGTTAATTTAGAATCAGCATAGTCTCAACGTAAAGGGTATGTAGCACATCCCCCTTCCCCTAAAGTCGATCTAGTGTCGATCGACACTAAACATGGAAAGTATATCTTTAGTTTATTTAGGTTGCCGACCGCTGCTCTATGGCATGAATCAATCTCTTTGAAATTACTTGCATTCAAAGGTTTTTCTGCGGACTATAGTAAGGGCTGATCCAGCATCTGGTTTAGGAGGGTTGAGGAGTCATTATCGGAAAAATGAGGGGGGGGGGCGTTTAAAATGCAATTATCGGGCACAAATATGGGGTCGTAGGTCACGGGAGTGCCATCATTATAGCTTTCCGAAACTTGTCATGCAATTCGTTGGTTTATTTTCTGGATTAAAGATCAGTGATTTCTGGAGAATGCGAAAGGTATATTTTTATGTAGATATCATCGGGGGAGGAGGGGAGAGGGGATTCAGCACGTCGACAGTATGTATTTTCCATGAGCCCTTCATTTGACTTAAAACGCTTTATGAACAGATGGCAAGATTGACTATAGTAGTGAATGTATGAGTTTGTGATGATTTATTTTTCTATGCTTTATTGACAAGAATGAATAATAAATCACAAATTAAAACAGATATAGTTATTTACGAAGCTGTCGATTACTTCCGAAATAAGTTCTTGTTGACAGTAGACTAACGTTGGATTTATCGGAAAGCCTACGTTGATGAAGGAGTGGTATCCTTCCGATAACGAAACTATTTGGTTCAAATTTCTTTCCTTCGTATTCTAACAGTAAACGCTTATTCTGACAGTTCCTCTTCCTCTGCTTTGTGTTGCGTTGCATCTCTTCAGACTCGCTTTATTCAACAAAATGTCCATTGATAATATTTGGTTTAGTGTCAGTTTTTTTTTTTTTTTTTTTTGTAGAGTTACTAAATTCTTCAAATGTCAATCAGGGCGATGTGGTTTATTTCAACTCGTTAGAGTTCTGTCTACTCATATCACATTTAACACAGAAAATATTGCATTAATAACAACTGGCGAAATATTCATCTCATCGTAGTTTTTTTTTTTAACCTAGGCTGTGTCTGTGATCAGAAAATATTTGTTTTGAAACAAACCACGTGTTCCTTGCTGTTAGATTTTTATTTAAGTTTGTTCAAAGATTACGTCATGGAAAGTTAAAACTTAGTGCTCAAAGAAAGGTTTGTTCGTATAGGATATATAGAAAACTTGTCCTCGTAAACTCTGTCGATGCCACTAAGAAATAAAAAGAAGCAAATTCCAAAGATTTGAAAAGTTATTGCTTACCCAAAAGCCGAGGATAGTTTCAGTGCTTTGATTTAACTCTTGTTTCACAATGTAGTTTCAAATTGTCATTGTATTAGTCTCTCACTAGATACTATTTTAATCATAAAACAACAACATAATTAAAACACAAATATAGCAAACCCAATTCGTTGGTTTCTAAAAGTCATTACGTTATAGCATGATGGATCTCTATAATATAGGCTCGTTATGACACGAGTATCTGATTTGGGTAATGGGAAAAAATTCTCTTAATGTGGTTTTGGAGAAAAGAATATCGAGGAAAACAATTAATACATTTGTGCAACAAAATAACCACAAAACTACAGCTTTAAAACAAATACTAAGATTTAATTAAAAATTTAAACCCTTTACTCCGATTGCCGATCTCGTATTAAAATGAACTTCTATGGTCATTAAGCATTTTAAATCTGAATATATTTAATTGTTTTTTAAGAGGACATGGTAAACACGGAAAAGAAAAGCATCCTCATTGTAAAATTTGCTAGTCTCAAAAGCAGAATAAAGAGGGAAAATAGAAAATTCTTATACTAAAATCAATTACAAGTATTTTAATTGTTAAGAAATAGAAACTGGTAACACAAACATGTTAAATCATCGAGTTTTCTTTTCTCGTCGGAAAACAATGGCATCGGTTTCCAATGGTGCAAGTTTAAGTCTTAGCCCAGGCCCGTCATTTCCACTTTTCAAAGGGGGAGGGGGGGGGGGGGCAAAGGGTGCAAACACAATGCAATTTCATCGGAAAAGAGCAAAAACTACGCCCACTTATAAGTAAATACATTGATTTCTCAAAGCCGAGGCGGGGGAGAAATTAACCCCCCCCCCTCCCTGACCCCCGAAATGACGGGCCTGTCTTATTTTAGCCGTATTTGCGAAAAAACGCTATAATTCGAGTTCTGTTTTACATGGAAGTTCAAAACACATCTTATCAGGCGCGGATTTTTTTTTCTTTCTTTTGATATTATTGTTTTAAATTTTCAAGTACCATCAAGTCTTTCAAGTATTTCATCAATCAAGTATTTCAAGTACATTTCAAAAATTGCGCGAAAAACGTTCTAAAGGTTTTCAATTAATATCTTTGAAAATTAATATCACCCGAAGACGAGGCCTAGTTCTCTCGATTACTTCACCTTTCAAACAAAAACAAAAAATTCAAAATCGGTCCATCCGTTTAGGAGCTAAAATGCCACCTAATACACAGATCGACAGATACTGTCTAAAATTTTTTCGTACGACCTCCGCCGCATCTGCGCACGCGCCAAGTCTCTTCGGACTTTCTCGAAATAGGGGGAAAAAGCAACGAGGAAGTAGTAAGCGAACAAAAGCTGAAGGCATCGGGTAGTGCGCATCCAAAACCTAACTCCCCTTTTTCAGATGGAAGCGTCCGTGACTGCCAGACGCACAAAACGCAAACAGACAGTACACAGACACGTCAAACTTCTAACTCCCTTCCTCGTTGCGTCAGGAGTTAAAAAATATGATCTTCGGTATGCAAAGTCCTCCTGCTTTTCTTGGATGACTTTACCTACCCCAAAAGCTCATTTTTGTTTTTACATTAAAATCATTTTCCATCTTGAAACCCCGAACAACTTGTCTGCAACTTCTTACCTTATTTGTGCTTTACTTACATTTTTGTTTTATGGTTACTTTGTTGAACAGAGGTATTTATTTCCTTCTTCGATACCCTTTTCGCCAACAACACCCTAGGAGAAGCTCTTAGCCAAAAGACACTCATGTTATAACGACTCATCATGCTATAACGTAATGACTTTTAGAAAATAAGTCATTGATTTTCGTTTAAGATAATCTGTCTTTATATTCGATGTAAGATCGGTGAATAGAGCATGATTCATACACCGGACTCATTTGACATAAAGGCTCGTACAAAACGAGCCCGAACCAGATGCGTAGTCCATTCAGCATATTTAAAATTTTGCATTTATCTTACATCGATAAGAATTCAAACGTGCCTTTTTATTAACAAAAAATGGACACCACATCTTCAGAGCTGCAATATTTTCTCTTTTTCACGGTACGAGCAGAAAGTGGGAAATATTTAGTCAATGAAGCATTCTTTCATGCTTGCTGGTTAAATATTGATTCTGTAAGTAAGTGCGTGCGTAAATTACTAATTTACGCACGTACACTCACACATAAAAAAAAAAAGTTATCCAAGGTAAAAAAAAAATCACCTTGCTCACTGGCTAAAAATTTATTTAAAATTTATTTAAAAATAATTTATTTGTATGAAAACTTTATGAACGAATACGAAACAAAATCTATATCATATTCAAAGATGAAAGATGTTATTATCCGTATTTTTTTTTACTGTTAAATGCAATTATTAATTAAGGTTGCTGATGGAAAGATGTAAATAAAGATATAAGATCGGAACATATATACGGTTCATGCTATTTAGAAAATTGAATGAGCTAAAACGCTTCTCTTGTTGGAATTTAATGTATTTGAAAGAAATTCTGGATTAACTAATTTCTACTTTGTTTTTGTTATGATTACATCTGTACCTCAGAAAAAAACTAACGTAAGTCCATTTTCGTCATTTTTCGGTAGAGGGGAAAAACGAAGGTCGAATACATCGTTTTGGGAAAATTTAAAAGCAGTCATATTTTGAATTTCCCAATAACGTTACCATTCTAATAGTCAAAACTTTCGGGCTATGGCTCTACGTACACTGGTGGTCAAAATTATAAGGACTAAGGGAAAATCCCCAAATCTTCGCTACCGTTGCCTGAAACATTAAGGAAATTTTTCGGAAGGAAACTATTGGTAAAAAAAGAATATTTTAATCAGTTTTGATGTAAATGTATGGAAAATTCATATTCATAAAATGCATTTTGGATTTAGACAGCCATATGACTTGGACAAAAGTATAAGGACAACTATATTTTTGAGTTCTGAAAAGCAAAGTTTGCATGTTTTTTGGTAAGCGATTGGTATCGCCGCATTCTATTTTTGCAGTTAGCCACTAAGATAAATATTCGAAATTTGAGAATTGAAAAGTGGTTGCGCTTAAACTTCAGAACTAACTGCACGTCAAATTGCAATGAAGCTGAATAGATCGAAAACGGTTATTTATAATTTCCTTAAAAATCCCGGCAAATACGGAGAATAGAGGCGAATAGGTAGACCATTTTCTGTTTCTGATCATGTAAAAAGAATGACAATAAGGCTAAATTGCTCCAGAAAACAGACATCGACAGAAATTAAACGAGAATTAAACTTATGGTGCAGTAGTCGAACCGTCCGACATGCTTTACAAAACGAAAAAAATTTCATTATGGAAAATTGAAGTCACAACAAACTCTTACAAAGTTCAAAAGAGATTGGAAGTGCAGTTCGCCAAAAATACAGCGCTATGGGGGGGGGGGGGTGAGATATTGTTGTCTTTTCTGACGAGAAAAGGTGTAAATTAGAATGGCCAGACGTTTTCCACTACTTCAGACATGATCCCTATAAAGAAAAGGAAAATTTTTCAAAGCGTGCATTTGGAGGTGGTTCATTGACGGTATGGGGAGGTTTTGCATAAGATAGAGCTACTCCCATAGTTTTTGTGGAAGACAGAATGAATTCTGAGACATTTTTTTACTTAAAATACGAGGGGGAAAGTCACATAGACTTTATGTAGTATAAGTCCAGCACACAGACAGTGATGAATAAGCGAAAAAATCTTTCAGGACAATCCCCGAAACCCAGAGATTTTAAGAAACTAAAGAAAAGGCAGAGTTTATCCCATCAAATGTTATGAAAAAACTTAAGCCAAGTCACAATTGCTAGTTTTAAGGACAAGTATTTGTGGATGACATGAGTGACTTCCATTCATGTTAAATTTGTGTATTTCAATTCAAAAGAATTTCTTAAAATTACTTTTCATTTTTCATAAGTTCAAAATTATTTTAAATATTGACAAATTATAAACGTTTACTGGTATTGAAATTATACATTTATTTGACAGTAATTATCTATTCTTAGTCTCCTCCATCAATATTACTCATGTTTGTGAGACCTATTACAGGTTAAAGTGAAAAAAATAAAAATTTTAACATGTGTTCCGATTGACCCCTATCAGCGGGGTGATTCGGAACACCCATTATTTCCTATATATTTTAATAATAATTGTTCAAAATGTTTTGTCTTTGCTTGGAATATCAAAAGTAAAGCAAGACCGAGTTTTTTCCCAAAAAACCAAATTTATAAAAATCTTTTAACTGCATTTTTTACAATCAAAGCTGAAAAGTGTTCCGATTCACCCCATTTTACGGTACCCAATATAAAAATACCACGCACTTTTATTGTGTGTTTAGATAAGTACCCATGTTGTACTAAACCATGACAAATCAAATTATTTATTTAGATTAGTAACTATATGCAACTATTAAAAAAACTTAGACTCATTTGAAGCCAACGTATGTATGTGCTACATAAGGAAAAAAACGTTAAAAGAATAATTAAACACTACCCAATATAAAGATACTATGCAATTAAATTATGTGTTTAGTACCAATGATACAAAATAGTACAAACTTTACAAAAATATGATGAATCATATTATTTACTTAGATTAGTAACTATCTTAAATCATTAAAAAAAAAAAGGTTTGACTCATTTGAAACCTACTTGCCTACCTATTACCCCCAAAGCAGAATACTTAGTGATGTTCTGCGACGCAGAATTATTTGCCCAAAATTGTTCTGCAAGATAGATGTATACATTATATCGTCGCTACCATGCTAAACTAACGAATGTGAAAATTGGCATTTTTCAGGAGAGCCAAAACACTGCATATAACTTTTCCCCACCTGACGTGTTTGGTTATTTTCAATTTTTTAACGTTTATAAATATTTTAAAGCATAAAACTATCGTTAGAAGATATCATTTTAATTTTAATTATTTGTAAAATTGGAGCTTGAAAAACGAATTTGAAAAACGCATTCGTTACACATTCGTTAGTGTAGCATGGTGCCGACGATATATTTACCGTCAAAATGATACCAAAAATTGTTTTCTCATTTTTACATATAACGTACTGCAATTTAGAATTTAATGAAACGCAACCAAATTGGAAATATATATATATATATATATATATATATATATATATATATATTGGTCATTCCAGCAAAAATGGTACAAATCTTGTCTGAAACTCTTTACTTATATTAAGATTATCAATTTAAATAATTTCCACCAACTAATCATATTTTTTTAAATTGAGTTTCAATTTATTTGTGTATAATGAAGTGTAAATAACTAGTACATGACTCATTTATGGAAGGATATTAAATTTAAATATTTTGATCACTTTGTGTAACAGAGTGGACAAATAAGCCTTTAAAATATATTCATAATCACAAAGAAAAGTTAGAATCACAGAACAAGCATAAAGTGGAATAAACAGCCTAAAACTGTAAGTCTGCCTGCAATTTCAAGAAAAAATCTCTTATTTTCATCATTAAAACGACTATGAGGGAGCCACGTGGGCCTAGAGGTAGAGTACTCTCCTCGTAAGCAAGTGGTCACGGGTTCGAATCCCGCTTTTCCCATGGATGTTATTTCATCCCCTCTGTGCCGTAAATCTGTCCTGTGTTTGTCAGGAGGCAAAGCGCATTGTACGCAGTCCTCATGTATGTTGAAGCTGATGGCTTCTGAAAAAAAAAAAAAAAACGACTATATAACAGAGTGGACATCCAACAGTTCAAATTAACTACCATAAGAAAAGAATGAGGCTCACCCTGGTTGTTGACGACATAATTCAATGTAGCAAGCTAATCACGGCAGTTATACTACTTATATTTTTTAAAAAATATATCAGATTGAATGCAATTGTTTATTTTATTTTCAAAAGGCTTGTGACAGAGTAGACAGTTCGAAACATAGAAAAACATAGAATAGTGTTTTTTGGGGAATTTTTTTTCATTTGCGTACTAAACTTCAGAAATGGTGCCAGAAGCAGGCCCGTCATTTAGGGGGGGGGGGGCAGGGGGGATCAATTGCCCCCCCCCCCGGCTTTGAAAAATCAATGTACTTACATATAAGTGGGCATGGTTTTTAATGTTTTCCGATGATATTGCATTGTGTTTGGACCCTTTGCCCCCACCCCCTGGAAAAACTTGAAATGACGCCCCTGGTCAGAAGCATCTTTTGTGCACTGCAGTGTCATTTATTTTGTTGTTACATTTCAGTTTAATTTTAAATCACATTTAAAATTCTAGCAATTTTGAAGCTGGGACACGTCATTTTCTCCTTCTTCTGACAAAGATAATTTTTGTTGTGCCCTTTCTAAATGGATTATACCTAATTAATTGATACTTGATGGCACAAAATTAAGCGGAGAGCCAATAAAAAATACACTTAATAAGTGGGAGTTATTAATATTGATTTTACAAAATTCTAAAATCTCGGACATGATTTGTACCATTTTCGTTGGGATGATCCATATATGCTTTTCTGTTTTTTACTATTCAAAATTGAAAACTTCATTTATGTGTTGATTTCAGCAAAAAATTTCTTAATTCTACAGGCTCTTTCTTCAAACATTTTCATTTTGACACCTTTACTTTTAAACAATTGTTTGGCTCAGTATAGCATATTAAGGCTTTTATGCCAAAAATCCAACCAAATCAACTTAATTTTTTAATACCATGGTAAAGACAATAATTATTTTTGAAATTTGTTTCATTTTTCTATGAAGAGTTTGAATTAGAAAGATTTCATAAGTTTGCGAATACTTCTTGCTTTATTTTCATTAATTCATATTTTAAATGCTTTAGTATGACAAATATATTTATAATTATGTTATTAATGCTTACTATATATATATAATTCATCATCGGTTCAGAAATTCAGTTCAAAAAACTCAAGTTCAAAAAGTTCAAGCTCGGCATTGGGACGTTAACTAATTTCCAGATCGCAGAACAAATGTTAAAAAAACATTTTTCCGATTGGGGGGGGGGGGGGCTTGGACTACACCTATTTTCCTAATTTTAGCCTGAAGTTAATTGTTTCAAATATAATTACTTCGTCCCCGCGATTCTCTCAAGCGGAAAAATTGTTTTAAAATAATTTGAATGACTATTTTTACTTCAAGCTCCGTCAGAAATTCTGCGGCCAAAATGTGAAATCCCGAAAAACTTGAAAGGAGACTCCCCTCCCCCTCCACCCCGCGTTTCTCTTACGCGAAAAAATTGTTTTAAACATCATTTGAATTAATTTTCACTGCGAGTTCCGTAAGTGCAATTCTGCGGCAATATGTGAAATGCTGCAGAACTTTAAACAAAGCTTTGCCCCAGCGATTCTCTCACCGGAAAATTGTTTTTAATACAATCTTAATAACTAATTTGCGGTCCAAATGATAAGGCCCGCAGAACTACAGACGTAGCTTGTGTCCCCTCGATTCTACCGTAGGAAAAATTATTTGAAATCTTAATTTGTTCTGTAAGATTCGTCACAGCAGTTCTGCGGTCAAAACGCAAAGAGAACTTCAAGCGAACCCCCGCCCCCCCCTACATTTATTGATGAGTAACGATTTATTGTTTCAAAGAAATTTTGAAAAGCTAATTTGTTCTGGAAGTTTCGTTGCTGAAGTTCTGTGGCCAAAATGTGAAAGCCCGTAGAACTTTAAACGAAGCTTGCGCCCCTCGATTCTCTTAACAGGAAGAGTTAATAGTTTCAAACATCATTTGAATAACTAATATGCACTGCAAGTTTCGTCTCTGAAGTTCTGCGGCCAAAATGTGAAAGACCGCGAAACTTCAAGCGAGTACTCCCCTCCCCCCTCTTCCCGTGATTCTCTCACGAGGAAAAAATGTTTTCAACATTGTCGAATACCTAATTTGTACCGCAAGTTTCGTCACTGAAGTTCTGCGGATAAAATGTGTAGGCCCCCCGCAGAACTTCAAACGAATCCCGCTCCCCGCGATTCTTTAACGCGGAAGAATTAATTGTTTTAAACATAATTTGAAAAACTATTTGTACTACACGCTTCGTCACTGAAGTTCTGCGGCCAAAATGTGAAAGCCCGATGAATTTCAAGCGAAGCTTGCGTCCCCGCGATTCCCTCATGAGGAAACATGGTTTTAAACTTAAACATAACTGAATATCTATAATAGAAAAACAAGTGTCGTCACTGAAGTTTTGCGGATAAAATGTGAAGACCTGCAAAACTTCAATTGAAAATCTGCGCCCCTGCGACTCTCTTGCGAAAAAATTGTTTCAAACATAATTTGAAGAACTGATTTGTGTACCTACCGCAAGCTTCGTCACTTAAGATATGCGGCCAAAATGTGAAGGCTCGCAGAATTTCAGACTAAGTTTGCGTCCCCGCGATTCTCATGCGGAAAAAAATAATCGTTGGAAACATTATTTGAATAACGAATGTATACTGCAAGTTTCGTAGCTAAAGTTCTGCGGCCCAAATAAGAAGGACTGCAGAACTTCAAACGAAGCCTGCGCAAGTGTCATCACTGAAGTTCTGCGGAAAAAACAGGAAGGTCCTCAGAAGCTCAAGTCAAGTCGTCCGCAAGTCTGCTGGGGTCTATACGGCACATGGCAGGCTACGGCGCCGACATTATTGCCTGCTGCTCTGCGAGACATGGGCTACGAGCGGAACATTTTTTTTTTTTTGCTTTCGAACGATAACGCTTTTTTTTTTTTTTTTTGCTTTTTTTGGTTGCTTAATTTTGAATAGGATTGTTCTGCAGCCCCGATGTCTGTTCTGCGACGTACGTCGCCGATTTAGCAGTATTCTGCTTTCGGACCTATTACATAAGAAAAAAAAGTCAAAAGAATAAGACAACAATACCCTATATAAATATACTATGGTTTTAAATTATGTGTTTAGTTAAGTACCTGAGGTACACTATAATAATAAAGTTACAAAGAACAACCACAAATGAAGAACAAATACTAACAATGCAGAAATAAGACAAAAGTTAATAGAAAAATCCTACAAAACAAATTATATACCTGAATATCAAAGAAAAACACGAAAACCATTTCGAGATCTGAGCCATGTGGCAAGAGGCAAGACTCTCGAGGCTAGAGCAATTTTCAACCAGCGCTATCTACACAGTTGCTAAAAAAATAATTTTAACGAACGACATCTTTCGAGAAGAGTGGAAACTAATCCACATTAAAAGGCAAGAGCAACTGCTTGATTGTCAACAATTGAATGTAGAGGGCGCCTCCACAGTTGCAAAAGCTTAGCGATACTCATTATGAGCGCCATCTCTCGAGAAGAGAGGAAACTAATTCTTTTCGTAGAGTTTATTTTTTACATTATTATTTTTACTTATAACAATAACTCCTATAGCCTAAAGCCTTCCTGGATAAATGGACTATTCAACACAAAAAGAATTTTTCTAATCGAACCAGTAGTTCATGAGATTAGCGCGTTCAAGCAAACAAACTCTACAGCTTTATATTATTAGTATAGATTTCATTTGATTTAGTTCGGAAATATTTTTTTTCAGCACAATTTTCAGTTGTCCTTATAATTTTGACCACCAGTGTAGTTGAAGATTTCCATGGTCCCTTAGCTCAAAAACAAAACTTGAAATAGGATGAAGATGAATTTTTGGCAATTAAGCATGATATACTGGCTTTAAAAACCATTCTGAGTCAATATCCAAACAATTTTATCATCATAGACCTCAAATTTAGCATTCAGTTATGTGTACTTGCAACGGTGTCAAATGAATTCGACTGTTTGATTTTTGTAAATTTGTCCAACCATTTAAACTATATTTTTTCCTCCTTTGTCAACTTTATAGTGAAATTCATCTTGTTGGTAAAAATGCAGAAATAGAAACGTGCAAAATTGCTGACAATGTCGCATGATTAGTTCAGTTGTTTAGAATAATATTCTTACATAAAACAAAACACATGTGGCTGAACTGTTCAGTGTTCAACCTATTCAGAGGAGTAATGAAAATAGTTGGTTGCAAGGTTTTCAAGGTATTTGAAGTCATTATGACCCTGAAATGCGTTTTTGTTGATGAAGTGCCACGGAGGGCAAAGATCAGCAATTAGCATGGTACCCAAGGCCGTCGCCATCAGGTTATATAACGAAGTAAAACAATTTGGCAACTGTTGTGTATCCAGAGCGAGTTCTTTGGGTTTATATGAACGTTGAACAGTTTTTCCTAGCAGCAAGATTAAATTCTTCCTCTTAGGTGTAAAATCATTTGTCTCGAAGAGACAATCCTTGGAACCTGCTTCATGCAAGGTTGTTGCTTTTGACTTCTTTGTTTGATGGCACAGTATTGAAATTGCAAACACGCGAATGTTATACAAATAAAAATTTATTTACAATCATAACGAAGAGCGTTTCAAATGCAGTTTTCATTAATGGAACGACGCTTCACATATAGATTTCCTTGTCAGAGATACAACACATTGTGAATTAATAACGCAAAGTATTAAGATGGATCTTATTTAGTCTAATAAAATTGAATTTATAAATAAAAGGTACATCTCTACGAGGATAAAATTCCATGAACTTATTTATAATAGATAGTTTTTTAAGTAGTGTTACTTAAGGAGCTCTGCGTTATAACTTTACTTAAGAAGAAACTCTATCGTTGCTAGAAAATTTTATGGAATTCCAATTTTCTAGAGCTTTTCCATTAATCAAGTAGTTTTTTTAATAGTGTAGATAGCGCAAATATATATACGGACTGCTCAATTAATTTAAAATCAATCCGTTGTGAGTTGAATGAATATCTGATAAAACTGCGTAAATTATCTCTTGAAAATACGTCAATCTTCTGAGCAGTTAAGTTCGACGGATAGCTTAATTTTTTGAATTGAATAGACAATATGGATTCTTTGCTGCAGAAAACCAAAAATCAAAATCATCTTTTTTTTTTACATGTAAAGAAAATTACACTTAAACGCGAGAGAAACACTCTCACAGTTTTTATGTTTTCGGAACGGTTCGTGTCGACTGATTGCCAGCACGATGCATTTCGTCAAAAATCAAAACAATGGAATTTTTTTGCACAAAAATAAATATGCGTACAGACGTGGAAAGACGGAAATAGTTTCGGTTGGGTTCTCTTAAAAATAATCTTGACTTTTGGTGTTGGATGGGCTATCGGAATATGCAAATTGCGTAATAAAGTTTCATATTTGGACTAAGGGTTATTGAAAAGATTTGTTTGCTTTTAGAGAAGTTTGATTCCATTTATAGTAGCCTTATCACTCATATAAAATTAGTTTTTTCTTACTTGAAATAACGAACTAAAATGTATATAACAATGATTTTCATTTTCTAGGGATTAACCGGGCATTTGGTTTTTGCCATTGCTGCTGCTGCTCTTGGATCTTCATTCCAGCATGGGTACAACACAGGAGTTACAAATATTCCACAGTTGGTAAGTCATTCACGAATATTATTAATTGCTTGAAATCTCCAGTGATTTTTTTTTTTTTTGTTTTTTGAATCGGCATGTAAAACTATCAGATTTTATGCAAATGAAAAACACAAGCATTTTCCTTATTAGTAAACTTTAAATCGCAGTTTTGTAACTTCAAGATTAGTTTTTTCCCTCTTCGCCAAAACTAAACTCATGTTTGTGAAAATTGCAACACCATGCATGAAGGAATCGTCATTATTGAATGAAATTTAATACACAGCTGAGTGATAGTGGTACAAATAAATGATTAAACTTAGAAAGCTAACTAACAATAAAAAATATTGAAATTAGTATTTTGTGTAGCCACCACGCGCTGAAATAAGTGCTGCTACGCGACGTGGCATGGAGTTAAACAAATTTTTAATGTCTGCCTGATCAAGAGTATTCCATACTGTTTGTATGCGTACCCAAAGTTCGTCTGTAGAAACAACAGGACGAGGATCACGGACGAGACGCCGACCAACGAAATTCCAGACATGTTCAATCGGCGACATATCCGGGGAATACGCTGGCCAGGGAAGAAGCTGTACCTGCTGCGATGCAAGGAAGGATTGAACAGTCCTAGCGACATGAGGGCGGGCATTATCCTGCTGAAATACAGCGCCAGGCAAGCCTTGAAGGAAGGGGACAGCTTGGGGCTGTAGAACTTCACTGATATACCGGTTGCTGTTCAGGTTACCCACAATTCGTAGCAATTGAGATCGTCCGTGATATGATATGGCACCCCAGACCATGACTCCAGGTGTTCGTCCACTGTGACGTTCGATAATGCACTCTGGAAGGTGGCGTTCACCGGCATAGCGTCGGACGCGAATGCGGCCATCATGGTACCACAAATTAAAGCGGGATTCGTCAGAAAACACAACATACTGCCAATCAGCACGCCAGTCCTTATGCTGATTGGCCCATTGTAGCCGCAGGCGGCGATGGTTTAGCGTGAGGGGGATCCTGTATAAAGGGGTTCTTGCGCGCAGTCCACGCTGCAGCAGACGTCTACGAATTGATGAAGCACACAATGAAACACCTGTAGTTGTTAACCATTGTGCTCCCAGTTGTCTAGAAGAAGCTGTACGGTCCTTCAGCACCATGCGGATCAGGTGTTTATCATGGCTCGCTGATGTCACATTTCAGGGTCCACTCCCGGATTTCCGAGCTGTCCGACACTCGTCCGTCCATTGCTTTCAAACACGCATCACTGTACTGCTGTTACGCTGCACACGAACGGCTACTTCACGATAAGACAATCCAGCTTCACGAAGGCCGATGATCCTCCCCCGTTCAAACTCCGTAAGTTGTTGAAACCTCGCTCTTTTTCGTCGAAGAGGCATAAGCAACGTCTGAGCTAACGTTTATCACAAGCAGATAACCACCTATAACCATACACGCCTTGCTGCAGCCGTCTATTTATTCGGATAAATCCGGCGTTCAGAGGGCGCTGCTCAGCGTACGCATGCGCTACGAGTCTACAATTCTAATCATTTGCATATGCTGAAAATTTCAGCCCATTCGCGCAAGTCCTTCATGGTGCTGCAATTTTCGCAAACATGAGTTTATTTAAAAAAATTCCCTTGTGTTCTCGTATTTTTATGATAGATTTAGAACAGTGCGATGAGCAGAAAGTTTTTTAACCCCTTTTTCAAAATTAAAAAATAAAAATGGCTCAAATTTTATGTACGAGAATTTACAAAGTTATTTTTATGTCTACAAAACTTTGCATTTCAATATCAGTGCCACAAAGTTTGAAAGATGCATCATATTCATGCAATGAAACTTGAATCCCATGATGCCACAGAAACAAATTGTCATAGTTTGATATATTAAAAAAAAAATCCTTCAAATTTAAATACGGTAACAGGTAGAAGTTATTTTGCACCGCAACAAATCGAACTTCTTTTAGATTTAGATAGATATTTAGCACCACTTTCGCTTCATATAAACATTCTTATAACCCAGGGGGCGCCTCGAACTAAAATTTTTGATGGGGGGGGATTATCAATTTGCCGAATGAAGTTCCAATTTTACCGAATGATAAAATACAAGCATGCACAGGCACACATGTCGTACATGCACAACATTTAGTGAGAAAAAACATTAGGCATCTTATAAAAAACAATTCTAAAAACTAAAAAGAACAAATAATCTTAATAACTGCTATACTGTCTTCAAATTGCTGAATCGTCGGCAAAATGTGCCGAATGTGGAAAGGGAGTTCACAGTGACCTCCCATTGGGGCGCTCCTGTCCAGGGGCGGCATTTCAGCATTTCTTCAAATTGCCGAATCGTCAGCAAAATGTGCCGAATAGGGAAATTATTGAGAGGTCACAGTGACCTCCCATGACCTCTCATCGGGGGCTTATAACGCACGTGAACATCTAATTTAGAAGCTTTGAAAGTAATCCAAAAGGAACATGAAATGATTTGCCACATAAAAAGCAGGAATTTTGATAGATTTCGTCATACCCTGAGGCTTCTTTCTTCTCGAAATTATACCTGTCTGCTCTTCGGCCGCTACTTCCCCCATCAATTCAGAACGGGGAAAGAGAACGAATTTTTTTTGGTTCCGAACGTTTTTAGAATCTTCTATGCAATGTATCTTCGTGTTTTTCGGTTGTGCTCTAAAGTATAGGGGAAGAGGGGGCACAGAGGGAGCGTTTTGGTTTCTTTTGTAATAATTTCTGTAATTTTAGCTCTAAAGAAATTTTAATTGTAGAACATGATTATATAACTAGTTAGCTATCCCAGTATTTTTTTTAAATTTTTCCTCATTATATTCCTGTTTTAAAACTAGATTTTTGTAAGGCTTTCAATTTTTCTGTTTTTAGATGTATGTAAATGCCACTAAAAACACAGTTGGAATAAAAACTCATAAAAATCGATGTCGATTAATACATTAATTTTAAATTTTGATATTCAAAAACGTTTCCTTCGCATTCTTCAAAAATGTTTTCATTATAGTGGTGAATATTGGTGGGACTATGTCTTAACGTAGTCCCACTGTAACCTCAATTCAGAAGTCCCAAAAAAATATCCTAAGGCGTAACGTTAAAAGGCGGGCAAGGTGGAGAAAAGGAGTTAAAAAATGTACCAAATTCATTAATGAAATTTTGAACATTTCATGTATGCAAGCATGCAAGTAAGAAATTTTCAGCTCCAAATTAATGCTCTGATTGATTATTGAATAATAATGTTAACCTCAAACTCAAATAGGTAAAAAGTATAAAAAATACTGCAAAACTATAGCAAAAATAAAAAGGGTTACTTCTTCCTACAAAATGAAATATGGAAGTGGCTAGTCAACACGGTGTTACCAATATTGCACTTCAATTTTTAGTATTTTAATTACAGGAAAAATTCCATTTATGGGTCATTTTCAAAATTTGCTTACATTTGCTGTCCGAAGGTTAAAAAGACAATTTTGAAGCATAACTAATAATTTAAATTCAATGCGAACAATTATTTTCTATAAGAAATACCCCCCAAAAAATTCTATCCCTCAAAAATTTATTGAAATTTATTTATTTATTTTTATATAAGTCTTTAAAAATGAGAATCAAGGCAAAAACGCTTGTCCATTTCCAATTTTCGCAAGTTCAACTATTTTTTTTATATACTTAATTATACAAAAAAGTATATACAAAAAATTATTTTTATATATTGACTATTAGTATATGATATTCATAATAAATACTGACAATAGTAATTTTTTTCATTAAGAAATGTATGAATATATTTTGCCCGGCAGTTCTTGTCAAGTCCGTTACCCTAAGATTATTTTAGTTAAAAAAGGTATTTATTGAAGTCAAAAGATGGTAACACGTATTCAGTTAACTTAACAAACTAGTGACGTAACTATTTCGTACCATTTTGTTTTCCTGAGTCGAGAGGTATTGCTGTGGCGTTTCGCACAAGATTTCTTCCAGGTGCCTATTTTTATTCTTTGTCAAGTCCGTTACCAAAGATTTCAGTTTTAATTTTTACTTTTTCTCAACTTTACCGCGAAACATTGTTTATTATACAACTCATTGATTTTTCAAAACGTCATAACTCGGTCAATTTTTGTGGTAGAAGAGTGATTTTTTTTTAGTTTTAAACGTTACAGTGTCGAGAATGTTTTGCTAAATATGATTGATAGGACTCGGGGGCTGTATAAAAATTTAAATTTCGTAACTCTTTCAAAATTTGATTTTTTGAAAAACATTGAATGGACCCAAAATTCCTTTCGTAATTTGGAGATTTTTTCATAAATAAACTATATGCTTATCTCTAACGGTTTAGAAATTAGCTATTGGTCCACGATTGGAGTGGACACCCTGTATAAATTTCAGAGGCACAAAATGTCTCTTACGTAGCCGTTTTCTTAACAAGGCAATTAAGCAAAAATATTTACTTCAACTTGCAGATTAAATTAAAATTACTATAAATGCATAGAATTAACTGTACTGACGCCTTAAAAAAAAACTAATATAACTTTTGTAATGGCTAGAAATGAAGTTCTCCCACCTTTTTATTAAATCTCGAAAGGCAAGGTTTTTTTTGTGTGTGTATTTCATTTAGCTCTAACATTTACCGAAAAGGAAAATTTTCCAAATTATCGCTCTTTTCAACTGACCGACTTACGGCATGATTAGAGACGGAAATTGTCATTAAAGCTCTAAGTTATGAAACTGACCCGCATCGACCTCAATTGTTGCCTTACTTCTCAGTCAGTATTATTTATATCGGGAAAAAGAAATATGCCGGAAAGGTATTATTAAATTAAATTGCACGCAATTATTTCCGGAGTTGGTGGGAAACTATTTTCATGTTTCGCCCCTTTTTAATCAGAAAATTTAAAATTCTCGAAAGTAAAATTATGTCCAATTTATGTCTTTATTTACTTACTCGGGTTTGTTTCCTATCTGGTGCTAAGTTTCTCACAACGTACTTTTAATTTAACTGGATATATTGTTATCATGCTGTTTACCTTAGCCCGACTGCTGGGGTAGTATGTCTTATTCCCTAGAAAAATTGGACTTATGCATTCAAACGTTTTGTAGTGTTTACATATTGCTGTTCCAGAAAAATGATGATGGAACTGCTAATTTTTGACCGATTGAGTTTTAATGATTAATAGCATCACAAAGCCATGGAACTACGAATAATACTTCGACTTTTGCCCTCTAGAGCGTAGTTTCAAGGAAGTTAAGGGTTGAAAATTAGGGTTTACATTTAATAATGTTTAATTCCAAGTCTGTTAATATAAAAGTAAAGAATACGTGATACAGAAACATCTCTGCCCATTATTTTCAGTCACTTAATCCATTTTTACAGTTTTTAAAATATTTTTTTTCTTCTTTTTGGTCTGTTGTGAAATTTCAGTTTGAGCACTTGCCTTGTTATATTTTTCCGGAACAAATACACGGAAATTCTAATGTAATAGCTTTCTCATTTGTTCAACAAAACACCTTACGAGGACTCCAAATATGTTAGATTCTTGATTCATTGCATGAATTTTAGGATGAACATGGATTCTACTTCTATAAATTAAAATTCAATCTCGAAGTTCTGTAGAAACATTATTCAAATTACATTATTCAAATTACAGGCGTATCTTACTAGATACGTACGTTACCAAGTAAAAGAAATTATTTAAATTTTGCTTAAGGGAGTATTCTTAATTTAAGTGCATTACACAGTAGTAGAGTCGACATTCTTCATCAAGCTCAACCATAAGTAAAACAATTATTTCGTCTTTATAGGGTGCTTTCTGCAACAATGAGATGCGTCCGTTATCGTGCCGATATATGGTTTTATAAATAGTCTCTTACAGCCCTCTGTTTCAGCTGTATTTATATAAATAGAAAAACCCAAAATCATGGAAAATTTTATGGAGTGCTCAAGAAATATGTTGAGATTACATAACACTTCACCTCACCACATGCATTACAAAAAAAATCACCACACCAGTTGAAGTTTAATTCAATGAAAATTTATAGAACCGTTGTGTGTGTGTGTGTGTGTGTGCCGCGCGGGCGCGCGATATAAAGTAGATGTAACATTTTGCTATCTTTATTGGACGACATTTGGCGTTATATTTGCCAGATGGGGCCTAAAGCTTACTCAAAAATAAGTATTTGATTTTGAGTATAGAATTTTGCAATTGTGGTACAACGCATTAAATTATTCTAAGTGCAAAAAGTATTTCGAATTGTCTTCAGCTATATTTTTCACAGTAATTTTCATAGTAGAATTCAAGATACAAAGATAAGACTTTCGTTCGCTGGTAGTCGATACTTTTATCTTTAAAGTCCTTTTTTTTTGTAAGTTTTTGCAGTTTACAAGTTACAGATATTTTAGGAACTATTTGATCAATACTATATGTTTTAGGTTTTGTAAGGTTGAGAAATTATTGTGTTATGTTGTCAGTTTGATTGTCACTTCACTTTATTCTAGATATCAATTTGAATTATTATTTTTTAAAAAATAATTGTTAATGTATTTTTTTGCTTGGTTAAACCCTTTTCAGCTAGTATGAGGGCTTTATAGCTTTCTGCAAAATTTTATTTTGGCTCGCAGAACCCTCACAGATAAACCTTGAAACTCGAATTTCACAAATCCCAGTTTCAAGACTTCTGCTCTAAAGTAAAGAGCTAAGTGTGCGCGTTTCTGTTCAGATAGTTTTCACATAGTGAACGATACTCTATCTTTTCCTGTGGTCAAACTAGGAGCACAGCAAGAGCGGTACTACGGGTTAACCCCAACAACCTTTGGATTTGAACCTCATTATCTATCCAAGAATATAATATATGTATATATATATATATATATATATATATATATATATATATATATATATATGTTGTAAAAATTGTTTTAATGACCTCCTCCATCATACATATGGAGGAAATTCTGGCTGCATTAGTGGGTCAAACTGTGGTACCAAGAGAGCCCATTAGGAAATCATACGGTAGTTAGTGAAAAAATTTAAATAAGTAGCAATAGAAAGAAGATAGAAAAACATGTTTTTTTTTTTGGATGGATAAAATATTTGACCTCTTTTCCCCGTTACCGAAATATGAGGCCTTGAAATCTAGAAAAGAATCCAAATTTAGTGAGTTTCAGTGAGAAATCAAAGACATCTTCTACAAACTTTGCAAATAAATGTCCTACCGCACACAGACGATAAAATCCGGAGCTATATGCCATTTCTCGCCAGTTTTCCAAATATTTACTTTTCTTAAAATTCTGGAAGACTTTAAGACATTATATCGATCTAAAACGGAGAGGCAAGGGAAAATAATGTATATATTAAAAAAAAAGAGTTTCTCTCTTTCGACTACTACCTCTCTCCATTAATTTTTTTAAAAATTATAATTTAATTCATGTAGTTCCCTGGTTGGTAGAACTTATACGACAAAAGTTATTTCCATGCTTGTGCCCTCAATCATACTTTAACTGTTTACAGTAAGAACCGAAAATTGAAACAGACATTCTCTTTTTCCAGTTGATACAGAAATTTATCAACGAGACATACTATGACAGATATGCAGAAGATCCGGGAGAAGGAACCGTTACATTCATCTTCTCTATCCTGGTATCCATCTTCTGTGTTGGAGGAATGGCTGGTGCTCTCATGACCGCTTTTGTAGCAGAAAGGTTTGGCAGGAAAGGCGGTCTACTGCTAAACAACATCTTTGTGATTATCGCAGCCACTTTCATGGGTGCTTCGAAAGCTGCCAAATCCTATGAAATGTTCATTATTGGCAGGTTCTTCATCGGATTCAACTCAGGTAAATACAGCGACTAATATATTTCTTATCCCTCTCTTAATTAACATTTGATGTCATATGCAATAAGTTACCGCCCTTAAGCCAGGGCTAAGGCAGAATTGAAGCAATTACACCCACAGCTCGATCATGACATCGTGAGACTGCAGTTTCGTCCTTATTGTGGACTTCTCAGTCAGGAATAGCCAATAATCGAGCTGGAGGCAGAAATCCTCTTATTGTAGCCAAGATAGCCTTCAAACTGGTAGATAAAATTTATTCATCTTACCAGCGACTGGATAGTCTCAGGATGTTATGATCGAGCTATGGGTGTTATTGCTTCATTTGATGTCATGTTGGAAAAATAATATACAATCGGACCTCAATGTATAGTGTTCCTCTGGAAAGTTGAGCTATGTCCTTGACAATGTTTTCCTCCTTTCATGTAATAGGAAAGGATAATTGCCTCAGATTTCAGCTGGAATACTTTTGCAAAACAACTGCAAAAGTAACCCAACTCAATTCAAAGCGAATTACCCTTTCCAGTTACCCGAAAAAGAGGACACATCGTCTATGTCGGAGGTGAATTTACCAGAGGAACACTATAACGAACTTACGTGTTATTCCATGTTATATTTAAGTTTCCGCCAAGTGCGCAATAGTTCGCCAATAATAAAGTCCCCAAACGTGTTCTAATCATTTTGAAAAACTTTCGGGTGGAGATTTTATGATCTTACTTTTTATTTTTCGAGATTTTTTGTTTTAGTGAAATTGATCGCCAAAATAGTAATTAAGTACCCTCTGTTCGTTGCACTGCTTTTTTTTCGCTCCTAAAATCAGGGTGGACACGGAAATAAAATTTTTTAATGCATGCACTCATACCTCAGTGACACAATTCACGTACAACAGCCAAAAATCCATAAAAAGATTTAGACCTGTATTTATCGAGATACTATTTAATTCAGGTAAAGAATCGTTTTTTCAATGACGAAAGTTAGGTTTAAAAAAAAAATAGCAACTGAAGTTCTCGACTGGGAAAAATTCTTCATACTTCAATGTTATAAACAAGGTTTAGCGAGCCGTAAAATCTGTTACTCTATTTTTAACAAAACAGTTTTTGCAGACATTAAAAATAAAAGGGAAAAAAACGGAAAAATGGGCCATGAAAGACAAATTTTGATAAGCTTATTTCTACTGCAGTTACCAAGTATCATCCGTTCCTTAATCGAAACATCTATTAGAAGTTTTTTTGCGAACCAAATGATTTAGAGTATAGTTATTGCAAGAATGCAGGAACTGGTCTACGATGGAATTTTCACGGAATGCAGTATTCGAAAACACATTGCGAATTTTTATTTTCTTGGACAGTTAAGAACTTGTTATGCTGCCATTAAAAACTGGCTTTCGATTGAATGCAAGTAGTTTAATCAAATACTTCCTCCAAAATCAGAACTAGCAAAAGAATTCTTTTGCGCCAGCAATGTTTTTCCAATAATAATCGTTGAAGTTTTTTGGCAACACTAATTGCCTTTAAAAAAAAATCCCTGAATTATAAAATCAGCTGTTTTTTAAAAATAAAATCTGCAGAAACCGATTCCTTACAATAATCAAACCATATTAAAACCAACCTTAAATAAAAACATTTTCACCGCTTAATAAAATCAATTTTTTGGAAAGCGGAAGCTAAAAATTGAAAACGACAATAATTTTTATGTTGAAAATTGCTACATGCTACAGACAAAATAAATTCCAAAGTTATGTAGCACCAAAAAGTAGAAGAATGCCTCGGAATATGAAGAAATCACATTGCCAAATTTGCCGCCTTCAGTACATGTCAGAAAGCACCTTATGTCCCAGTCCCAGGATGAACTTTATGAGCAAAGTTGATGTATAATGTTGAGAATTACATGAACTTTTTAAAACTTTTAAACAATGTGGAATTTTCACTTTCAAATTCTGTTAATCAAACAGCAAAGTACCAATATTTTAAAACCCTTGTGCAAATAAAAATGTAAATCGCATTCAGTTAACTGTATTTCAAAACTTTAAAAATTATACATATACAGGGTGTTCCAAGTCAACTGTCATGACCTTTATTTCCTTAACCGTTAGAGATAAGCATACAGTTCATTTAGGAAAAAATCTCTAAATTACGAAAGGAATTTTGGGTCTATTCAATGTTTTTCAAAAAATCAAATTTTGAAAGAGTTACGAAATTTAGATTTTTATACAGCCCCCCAGTCCTATCAATCCTATTTAGTAAAACATTCTTGACACTGTAACGTTTAAAACTAAAAAAAAATCACTCTTCTAACACAAAAATTGACCGAGTTATGACTTTTTGAAAAATCAAGATTTTGCATTGTTTCATGACGTCATCGAGGGAGCGTTCTCTCTGTCTGGAAGACTTCGCTCTGTCTAGATGAATTATAAACCGAGTTAACTTTGATGGTAAAAAGTGGAATGTTTTCTTTTTTGTTCTTTTTGCCATTTTTTTTTCAAGTCATATTCCCGGCGTCAATATGTGACAAGTAGAAGAAAAAAAAGGAATTGTCGTTCATACTTGAACATTTGGGTTTATGCAACATGAAATCCGCAGAGAATTCTCAATATCACGCCAGATAAAGTTATTTTTAATTCCAAAAAACTGAAACTCAGAACATTTTCGAATTTTTTTCAGGATTAAATGCTGGTTTGGCTCCTATGTATCTGGCTGAGATATCTCCGCTGCATTTACGAGGAGCTGTTGGGACAATCTATCAGCTTGTAATCACTATATCTATTTTGGTATCTCAAGTATTGGGTTTACCCCAGATTTTAGGAACTGAAGATAGATGGCCATTCCTGTTTGGTAAGTCTTGTCTCTTGTCTTTCTATATTAGCGATGTAATAGGTATTAGAACCCCCGAAACCCAAACTGTCAGGAGGGCGGTGGGAATCCTTAATTTACAAAAATTCCAAATTTTACCAAACTGAATGATGAATAAACTAAATTTGCTTTCATACATGCCTCATCTAATGAGAAGATACATTAAATATTAATTAAAAAAAGGAAGATGCTATATGCCATGAGTTACCGCCCATAAGCCAGGGCTAAGGTAGAACTGAAGCAATTACACTCAAAGCTCGGTATTGATATCCTGAGACTGCAGTTTTGTCCTTATTCTGGACTCCTCGGTCAGGAATAGCCAATAGCCGAGCTGGAGACAAAGATCCTCTTAGTGTGGCTAAGATTGCCAACAAACTGGTAGATAAAATGAATTTATCTAACCAGCGAGTGTCCGCAAACCATGGTGCCGCTCAACTCGAACTTTGAAGGCAAAAGCTGGGTAATATGCAATGAGTTACCGCCCATAAGCCTGGGCTGAAACAGAACTGAAGCAATTACACTGACAACTTGGTATTGGCATCCTGAGACTGCAGTTTCGTCCTTATTCTGGACTCCTAGGTCAGGAATAGCCAATAGCTGAGCTGGAGGCAAAGAGCCTCTTATTGTAGCTAATCCAAATTTTCCGACTCGTCAGTCAAAATTTGCCGAGTAAGATTTTTTTAGGAACTCACAGTAACTTCGACCTCCTATCGATGCGCTCTTAATTGACAATATTGCAAAATTTTCTACAGGTACGGGCACAAATTAAGAGTTAAAGCCTATAACGCTATAGTGTGACTCTGAAAAGTTGAGTCATGACCTTGACAATGTTTACCCAGGCCCGTCATTTCGGGATTCTGTAAAATTAATGTATTTACATGTAAGTAGGCGTGATTTTTGCCATTTATGGCAAATTTTCATTGTGGATACACCCTTTGCCCCCTCCCCCCCTGGAAAAACTCGAAATGACGGTCCTGTGTTTACCTCTTTTGGGTGTAATAGTGAAGGGCGATTGGCGTTGAATTAAGTTGGATTACTTTTATAATCGTTTTGCAAAGGTATTCCACTTCTAGTCCGAGCTAATTACTCCGAAAAGAGGTAGTATTGCCAAGGTCATAGTTCAACTTCTCACAGCCACACTATAATCTAAGTTATGTTTCTATATTTTGCTTATAAGATCAGCAAAATCGGCAAACATACACCAATCCCATTGTTCCAAAGGGATGCTCATGCTCAGCATTCAGAATGTTTGATATTTTGATATTAAAAAAATTCCAATCCCATTAAAATTCCAATTGTTTCTCCATGTCCGACACCCCCCCCCCCCTGTTCGATTGTCGTCGATGTCAAATTTTTATTTCGAATGCAAGGCTTGAAAATATGCTTGACTAATTTTGCTTTGACACATGGTTTTCAATTTTCAAGGCAAAAAATACACGACTCGGGGAGTTAAAAATATCTCTGATTGCCATAATAAGATAAAGGCTTTAGATAGTATTGTCGGATTGAGATACGGTGTGACCTTGAGAGAATTTACTTCTTCTTGCAAAGCTCGCTGAATAAGGGAAGCATTATTCTGCCGTGCTGCGCGCTGTCTGCTAAGTGGTATCTGCAGTTGAGCTCAAACTGAGATAAAACTTTTTTAAGTTTTACGCCACCATGTATTTGATTCAGATGAAACTTTTCAAGATTTTTTAAAAAAATATTTCCCATTCTCAAATAACCATATAACTGTGTATTTAGGTAAAATACGTCACAAAGAGCCACCTGATGGTGATTACTCAATTTTGTTGAAAAGTGCAGATACGACTTTTGTGCTTAGCACGGCAGTATTGACGTGTTGATTGGAGCTAGACCGCTTTTGCTGTGTAACTAATCGCCTTATTCACCGTTAACCAAGCGTGGTTAAACCGGCCCTTAGCCCGGAGTTACCGCCTACTTCGTATTCACCATCAACTTTAGCGACACGCTGACAGGTTTCCGAAACCATACTTGGTTGGGAAACTTAACCAAGCTCTAGGAGCAAGGTTAAATGCGTGGTTTGTTCTCTGAGCATGCGCAATACATGTAAAGGTTAATAACATAACATAACTCAAAACAATGGCGGAAATAGGAGCTCTACGATTGCGGCGATTTCCACGTTTTCACCCACGATTCCGAGAAACTCTTATTATATTCTTTATTTTTTAATGACAAATATTTCGTTAGTAATGGACTGTGAGCTGTGTTAATTAATTTTCAATAGCAAGAGAGCACTACTCTCAACGCAAACCTTAGTTACTCCAAATGTAAACAAAATGGCGTAGTAAATCATGTGACTTTTTTTAACCAATAGGATGCTTGGTTTGCTCGCTCAGTTGAGTAACCTCGAAGTTGGGTAACTCCGGCGTTAATTTTGCCGGTGAATACCGAATTTTTAACCGCGTGGTAACAATCTCAACTCCGAGTTATTGAACCTCGTGGTTTCGGCTACGGGGCTTGGTTAACGGTGAATTAGGCGGTGAGTAGGCAACCCAACTCATCGCCAATATATAACACTTCCTCCTTTAACTGAAATTCCCAAGCAGAAGCAAACATTCCCACAAGTTCAGACCACCTCTTATTTGAACCATACTGTAGTGCTCTTCTGAGAAGTTGAGTTCTTACCTCAACAATGTTTCCTCTTTTTCGGATAATAAGAAAGGGCAATTGGCATTGGATTGAGTTGAGTTGGGTTGGGTCACTTTCGTAATCGTTTTTCAGAAGTATTCCAACTCAAATCCGCGGCAATTACCCTTTCCTATCGCCGGAAAGAGGGAAACATTGTCAGTGTCGAAGGTCAACTTATTAGAGGAGCCCTATATACATTGTAAGTTAGATCTCTATGATATAAACTTAGTACGTCCCTTCAAGTGCCGCCTTTCGATGAATCTAGATCATTGTTTCATCGCAAAAAAAGCGTGACTGATTCTTTTTTGTGAATGATGAAAAAGTAAAACCTAATTTAAAACACATAAAGCATATTTTGTAAGTTTTCGCTTCACTGATGACAAATTCTAAGCGCAAAAAGTTGTTTTCGACGCATTTCGCTAATTTCATTTCCTCTTTGATTTTTTATGTTGAGTTTCCATTATAAAAAGGAGATTTTTTTTTTCAAATATATTCCAAAAAATAGTAAACGAATTGTAAATAAAATGAGTAACTTTTTTTTGCCGGGGGGGGGGGGGCATGATAACGTATAGCTGGTAAGCCGTAACTATAAGTATCGTTCAAAAGAAATGCTTGTATTTTTTTCGGGGGGGGGGGGATTCTTCTGGTTTTTCCTCAAAATATCAAAGTTGTTTTTGTTGACGCGTCCATAGTCATAAACACTAAGGAAAGAGTGGGTGCCATTGCTTTAAGCAGTTTTACTTTTTTATTTATTGACGAATATTTTTTCTCCTCAAAAGCCATTGGGTGTAAGTGCGCCCCTTTTTACCCCTTGCCAGGACTCATGTGTTCATACAATTGTTTGTAAATACGTGGAGCTCTCAGACTCAAGCGCAGATCCATCCTGTAGTTAAGGAGGGGGTCATTTTCGGAAAAGGGGGGGGGGGCAAAGGACAATTTTTGAGCAAAAATTGGGGTATATGGTAATTTTTTTTTGTAACATTAGACTTAAAAAATGCATTTTTATGCTATATTTAGTCGCTTAAGAGGGGGGGGGGTCATGACACCCCCTCTGGATCTGCGCTTGCTCAGACTATGTTCTCGATACTGCCTTGTCTTTGTTCATAATATTTTAACTTCAAAAATCGCTACAACCATGGCAACACACATTGTTTCCATTTTTATGATTCTAACTACAATACCGATTGTCATATATTATGATTCTTAAATAGAGTAATAGAGATAATATTGTTAAAGAAAGTTTCTAGTATTTTAATTCTTTAATTTTTTCACACAATCTAATGAATTCTAAAATGAAGCACACATTTTAAATTCAAGTGATTGTTATATTTAAAACTGTTATTTCATGATTGTGAGATTTATACAAAGTATATACCCCATTTTAATTTAAATTAAACTTTCTTTTCAGCTATGACTCTAGTCCCTTCCCTTTTCATGTTAGTCACCATGCCTCTCTGTCCCGAGTCACCGAAGTATATTCTAATTACTCAAGGAAGAGATGTTTCCGCTCAAAAAGGTACCACTTTTAATTGTGATTGTTTCAAAAGGTGCAATAATTATTGTTGCTTTTCTGTATGATTCACATATTAAAATTATTTTCTATTTATAAGCGTATCGACGAAAAAAAAAGTGTATCGACTTTAATTCTACCTGTTTTAATGTTTGCCTGTGAAGCTTTGATTCATAATTTCTCTTGGTACTTTTATTGCTGAACTTTCTACCCCTAAGCTTGAAGCCATAAGATTACCATACATTATCACCATAGATGTAGAATTAACGAGATGAATAACAAGAAACTGGTTTTATGGGTAAACGAAACCACCCATGAAATGGGCAAAGCGTTTGAAAAGCTATTTCAAAGAAAAAAATATCGAGTCAAATTTAAACAAGAAAATGCTTTGTGTAAAATTTTTGATACAAACAACTGCAAATTTTAATCGAGGAGCGTAGGATGTTTTTCTGTAATGTAAGACGAATCACGCCCGTTTAACTCATGATAAAACCCAGTGTGACATCGTTTATAAACAGCCTCTTGCCTCAAAAGTTTTTATTTTTTATTTTTTTTGTTTCTGAGATTTCACAT